>CM068379.1:79781620-79859120 GCA_034770075.1 Aralia elata | reverse complement strand
GCGTGTAGTAGATTGGCCCGAGTGCGTTAATACGCCAGTCGAGAAGGAAATCCCCATCAATAGAATTGAACGGTAGATAAAGGATCAGAGGGATGAGAGGGGTCACTGGGTTCATAGATGTTGGTTCATTCCGTCTCAATGGCTTTTTTTTTTAGGGTCCACGGGCCTTATTGGACTCTCGTACAAGTTAGTTCGAGCGCGCTGAGGGTAAATTCGAGAGGATCCAGAGCCTGTTAGCTGTCAAGCAAAGAACCTTGCTTACAGGAGTAGCAGGTCTGGGCTGCAGGATGAATTACCGGTCTTGTCTGCGGTTACTCAATAGTATAAGGAAGATGGCACAGTGAATCAACAGAATGCCTTGTTGTTGTGTAGTTAGTCTTTTCGAGTGTTGGAGCTATGAAGCCATCTTAGAGTATTCCATTCCTTATTTCAGCTGGATCCGGGCCTCTTGTATATTGTTCGGCACTGAAACAACTGTTATTTAGTAGAGAGTGAGGGGGCTTTTTCGAAAAAGGCTAATAAAGTTATAACGTAAATAGGATATAGTGAGTGTGCGTAGAGGGGTGTAGGATATACCACCTTACGAGAAAAGAACCCCCAGTCAGTTAAAGTAGTTTAACAAACACAAGTGAGTAGTTCGTCAGTCCTTCCTCCGACGCCTCCCGTTCAATTCTTCCTTCATTTCATCATGTTTGTTGTGTTCTTCCGTTCATAGGTCCCAAGCCCTTATTATAACTTCCTCCCTCTCCTTAAGTTTTAAGTTACGACAAAGTAAGCTTGCTTGCTTGATAGAAACGGAACATTGTAAGAACCCTTTCTAACTGCCACCCACGTCTTTTTTTTCTCTTTTGAACAAGCCGATCAAAATTTTTTGTCCTTTTGATTTTAGTTCATACAATCTGGGGTGGTTTCATTAATGAAAAGAGAAAAGCGGCGGCCCGCCATCTGCTAGCATTGTGGTTTGGAATCGATTCTTTAATCAATGGCCCACCCTTTCTTTGAACCTTGTCAATGATCGAACTTAAAGATATGAACTGAGTGCCATTTGATTGAGTAACTGAGAACAAAGGAGAGGGGATATGGAAAGAATGAAGTAATTGAAAGAGGACAGTCATTGCTAGTAGTATCGACATGTCACGATCCATTGGTTTCCTATAGAAATCCATGCCCTAGGTGTATCAAAAAAACATTCTTTTCGCTAAGCGTATATAATATAATAGAGTGAAAGGGTCCACCCCGAAACCAAGGGTTGTTGGGTACTAATCTAACAGGCTGAGTCCTCTCCGAAACCGCAGGAGAAGATAGTTTGCCCATCATACGGCTCACCATCTTCACATGCCTCTATTGAGGGGCTCGCTTCGGGCAGGTTCGGATCAATTACAATACATGGCTCTACGAAGGAAGGGGGGGGGGGGTTATTTGGGTTAGGATCGTTTTCAATAAGAATTCTTTTCCTGTATTTGTCCGATGAGAAACTGCGAGACGACAAAAGGAACCCTCTCTTTTCGACTTGGAAATGCGAGTCAGTTTTGAACACTTTCTCCATCCCCCTCTAATCAAAATGATTCAAAAAGGAAGGCGAGCTTGCTTCTTATTCCCGTCTTTTATCTCTTCCATCTCTGGCTCGCTCGTTGTCACCTATGTTTGAGAAAGATTTGGAAACCTGTATGTGAATGAAGAGGGGCCAAGGATCTTCCTCTCAACAGTGCTTCTCGAGGCTCCACTCTCCCCGCTGAATTAAGTAAGGCCCCGTTAGCCTGGGCGAAGATGGGGATAAAGAGTAAGGGATTTGAAGCCCCCAAAGCTCTGCCAGGCACTGGACAGGGGTCTAGCTCTGTAAATGTGTAGAGCCTAAGGGTGTAGTGTGGTGTAGTAGTAGGCACTTCTAGGCCCCTTCCCGGCTACTGGATCACTCCAGTGCTTCGGGTACTCGGGAACCTCTGCCATCCATTGCAGCAGAAGCGTTTCAATGAGCGGGGGGGCTAAGCACAGTTCTTTGAATCACACGTTGAATGAAAATCGATTCTTTATTTATCTATTACAAAATAGAACTCGGATAGGATAGATGGATGGATCTATCTTTATCTAATCCATATAGGATTACTAAAAAAAAGGATTTCTATAGTTATGTAGCGTAGCAAGAAGCCCCAAATCCTTGATTTGGCCAGGAAAGACTGCACTGCTTTGGGCCCAGGAAGCGAAGGGAAATGAGCTCGGCAGCTTCTCCTCCAAACTTCTTTTTCTCCGTTGGCGATTCCCGCATGCGCTTCGCGCGCCATTGGCGCTTTGCTCTCCTCTTATTCTTCATTGGACGGTTCGGATGGACTTCGCCGTTCTTTCCCAACTTAAAATAGAAAAGGCTGTATCACATCGAGTTGTCGATGCGTTTACCGACCCCAATGAGGATGGGGAATTTGTAACCCCCTATTTAGACTTTTGGGGGGGGCCTTCATCATTCAGAATCGAGACCCGGCCCGGCTCGCGTCGTTCCAACAACCGGCGGGGAGCAACCTCCATTATACGATCGCGCGCTAAGTAACTGGGAGTTCCTGATTACACCCTAAGGCCAAACTTCAAATCACCAAAACCAAGGTTCATCTCGTGTAGTGATTGTGACCTCGTACAAGGATATTGAATAGGACGGTTGATGTATCAGGACTCGGACCCTATCATTTGTAGCAATGCATTCCCATCCGTGTCGCAACTGATTCGGTAAGCAACGTGTCCGTTGGCACGGCGATACTGCCTTCGGTCCCCCAAACTTACTTACTCGTGGCAACCTTCCGGCCGCCCCCTAACGACCTTATAACGCTAAGTCAACATCTACTCCCACCTGCACTGGGGGGACATAGGAAGTAAGGCCCCCCACAAGACCCAAAGCAGAAGGCGATAAGAAACAAATAGAATTATGCTCACACACAAAAGACCGGCTAAACGGGGGTATTTCTCAGCAGTATTGAGAACATAGTACAATAGGAGAAGGTAATCGCCGAAATCGGAATTCGTTTTGGCCTAGAGCGGCCATATCCGCTATATATTTGACACGCAGGTTTTAGCTCGTAATGCTGAGAAACTATGGCGAAATGGCATCTATCGTCATTGATGCATAAATAAAGAGCGGACCAATTTATAGTTAGTGATATAGGAATTCTTTCTATGGTTCACACATGAGTAAACCAGTACGAAGTATAACCTAACATCGTTCCCAATTGGACAACTATGAGCTAGAAGATCTTTTACTTTACCGTCTTCGTTTGGGCCATGGCTCGAGGCCCCCAAGGTTTTTTGCTCCTAAACGATCAATAGGAAGCAATGCTAGCCAGAAAAAGAAAGATTTTTTGTGCACAATGAAGCTCCCATAAGAAACCATAAATAGAACCACGCGTGAATTATTACAGCAGAACCCATAGAGAGTTAGGCCGCAATAGAAAAAAGGAATGCTTGTTTATACCGGGTGTGGCGTGTGTGAAACCACTCATAGATCTCAAGGTGTGCCGCACATACATGAATAGAGGTCAAAAAGAGATATGGAATCGGAGGGGGGGGTGGTTCTTTCTTCGGGGCTCGGTGAGAGAATGGAAATTAGAATCGGAGCCCAACAAGTTTTATAATATTTCGCCCGCTGGGGAATTCACGACGGAAAGGGAACGAACGGAATTCTCAACGACTCAAAAAAGTGGCTCTCTCAGAAGCGAACCCCTTGAAAGTAGTTTATCGCATCCAGACGGCTGCAGTTCCGTAACTACTACTCCTCGACACCTCATGGATTATATATCCAAAAAAACAGTTCCGCTCTCGGCCATTACTCCACACGCTGGCCTAGCATAGAGGCGCGGTGGTTATCACTAGAACGTGGGATTTTACTCTCACTTTTGTAGTCGAGATGCCCGAACCTGCCTGCCACCAATTGACTAAGAGGGGGGGCGTTGGGCGCCAGAAGACAAATGGACCCCTTCCTTTTCAGTACTGTTTTGCCAAAGCGCGCTTATCCCCGGGGCGAGCCTGCGGAATTCTTTATTATAAAAGGGCAAAGGCAAAGACACCGAAGGCTTGCTTTCACCAATAGTGCCAGCGGGGCGGAACGAGGATGAGAGCCGCGATCAAAGGATCATTACCACCAAGCGGTCGAAAACAAAGGTTGCTGCGTGTTCCCTTCAGACATAAGAACGACCCCAAAAAAATACCGTAGGGCACATCCCCTCGGCCTTCTTCGTTTTCGATTAAAAACAAAGAAAAATCCTACGACATCGATCTCCGAAACAGACCTTTTCCGCTTCCCCCGCCGCATCTCCCTCCCCCTCGTCGAGCCTTTCCCATGTTAACTGGCTTGGGGGAAGCAATTCCCTTATCTGAAACTTGGCGGGCATACTCTTTCCAGGGCCATACTCCAAAATAAGCCACCGGAGGGCCAATGGGGCGTTGGTTAGAAACATTAAGCTTCAAACATGATTTGAAGGGGTCCCTAACGCTACGCCATGCGGTTCAAATCAACAAAAATCTGAGAAAGGCTGCAGGGATGACCAAAAAAGAGGTCGCTTTCCGCTAGTGAGTTGCCACTGAAAAAAAAAAAGGACCGTAAGAGAAGGAGCCGTGTTTCTCTTAGCTTTCTTCCTCCACGCGCCCAGCCTCGCCCGCCCGGACCCGCGTTAGAGGGGAAAGATGTCGTCAAGAGCGGGAAAAGACAGAGGGAGAAGGTGGGTAATGCACCATCTTAATTTCTCTTTCGCGAGGGAGAACATTCCGACGGATACAGAAAGACGCATTTCGGAAACGGGCTTCCGCGTTTCATATTCGTTGGCAGGAACAACACGATCCAACCCATTTCGGGGCTTATCGGTGGAACCCAACAAAACGAAAGTCTTTATTTATACTTTTATTCATAAGATAGACAAATCAAATGATAGATAGACAAGACGATAGAGAAAAACGAATATATATAATTTTCTCTAAAAAAACAAACAGAGGAATAGAATAGACATCTAAAGGTGATGTCTATGATAAAATCCTTTCATCATCTCCCTCTTATTTTTGAATTATCATCTATACTCTGGCTCTCCATACTAACAAAAATGGAGAGATAAAGAGGCAGATGGAGTCCTATGCACCCTATCATACGAATCACTCAATTCCTATCTATTGATAGAAAAGATCTTCGTAAAATACCGGACTTTTGCCTTTTTTTTAAGAATTCCCTACTTATCCAAGCGCAGCTTATCACAAGCACAAACACCCGCCGCCCCATAACGACGTAGATTGGGGGGGCTGTTTCGACCTTTTGAATCAATAACAAAGTAAGTAGTAGGGGCTTCATAGAGCGATTATTTTTTCTCTTCTTTTCTCTCTTTTTTCTGGTTTTTTTTTTCTTATCATTCACTAAAGGAAACGCGCGAAGAACCAACACCTTTAGTCAAATAAGAGTCCCTACTTCCCTCTTTGCGACCTCCCTCACTGAACCGCGACTTTCAAGATTCAAGCGGCAAACGCCCCTTCTATTTCTTAGTCACGCGAGGCCCCGAGCGCACCTTTGGTACTATCAGTAGGAGCGAGCTGTTTTGATTAGTGACGTCTAACTTTCGCTTTGCGGTAGGGCGCGCGACGAAACGGCTACATTCAATAATCTAAGGAAAAACAGCCGGAAACTCGAGAAGGGTCGCGCCTTTGGAACGCCGTTTTACGCCTGGTAAACCGCAACAATGCGTCACGGGACCAGGGGGTAGAATCAAACAGTGGTATGAGCGGGGTGAGTTGGGGGACGCCGGTGGACGATAGGACGGGTATCGCAATGCCATTGTGCTAACGCCGGTAGAACGAACGACTCTAAAGGGGGTCAGCTCTACACTGATTCTCGGGTAGTACACGGGCAACGGCGGGTTAGGATTGCAAGGTACGCCAACTAGGGGAGCAAAAGGAGTAGAGCCCAGACCGTTCTTACTGCTTCGTTCCCTTATCACGTTCAAGTAGAGTAAAAGTAGGCTATACGACACCACTCCTTCATTGCATCATTCTCATGCCTTGAGACTCTATTGGAAACAAAAGCCAAAGAAGGAGAGGGTGATGAACGTTGGACGACGACTGGCGTAAGGCGCGTGGCGAGGTGTGGTCCCGTACGTGAACGGAAAAAGGGACACAGAGGGCGGCCTCTCTCAGCCACTTGAGCGAGCGGGGAAGATGTGACATGCTTGCGTATTCGTATGTGATGGGTGGGTGGAATGAGAGATACTCAGCGATGTACTAACAAATACGCTGCCAGTGACTGCGCCATTACGGTGCACTTCATTATCGAGGCGGCGTTTATCCTCTATGATCTTCTTGCGGTCGCGAAGCGCTTGTTATCCACCAGCTGTGCTGGAACTCCGGCGCGACGCGAATGGGCACAGCGCCGGGCGCGCTATCAGAGTCAATGGAATTCGTTTACCCGAGGATAGTTCGCATTTTGAGAGGCGGACAAACATATCTTAGAGCTGCTAGGCTTAGTCAGTTTTCATTGTTCTACAGGTATTTTTTGGGCCGTCTTAAATTGAACTGTCATCCTAGCATGACTGATCACCAACAGTCAAGATCACTGGTACTAGCGTTCCCAGGCGAGTTGAGGGCGTCGAACTCTATTCTTTCTTTCTGGCTGGCAGTGAGCAGGGAGTGCGGGAATTGGTAGGATGGGCGGGACGAGCCAGTAGGGGTTTAGGTGGGGAGCTCTTGGGGTCGTTTGGGGGGGGGCGACAGCGGGCGCCTAAGGTTTGGCCAATGGCACAAGGCCAGTACGCGTGCACCGTTGCGTGATTCGACTGTGTTTTATTTTGGATAGCAGGAGGTTCTAATATCATGTGCGATCACTTGACTGGGTGGACAGTTGAACTACGGAGCATGATGAACTTGCGATTCGGCTCCGTCTGTGACAGACGCCCGCAGGCGTGGATTGAGCGACAGTGCGACTGCTTATCTTGTGGTCTGAGTCATACACTCAAACAAGACTGCGAAAGTGGCTCGGTACATTCTTAAGAGCGTTGAAGATGATCGTTACGTGACATTGCTGGTGGGGGAGAGGAGATGAGGTGGGGGAGTGGCCCGGGGCGGGGGGGCAGCTATGTGTGGGGACCAACCACTACAGAGAAGAAGAAAGCGGCGCATTTCGTGTAAACATGCTATTGGGTTCTCAACGCCTCTTACGAGCTGGTAGTGGATGAGTTTTCACGCGCTCTAAGCCCGGCCCTGCGCGCGGATTAGGAAGATTGTGGGGGGGGGCCCGCAATCTGAAGCGGTAACCAACCCACACCCTACCCTACCAACCTATAGGCGGGCCGTGCCCGTCTGTCCTACAGCCGCCCGAAAAAGGAACTGCAGTGATCTTGAATAGGGATCCTACAGCGATAGATAGAATATCCCCATCAATATCCACCTAGATCGAGCACCAGTGATTTCGTTATCCGGTCAAAAATCTTGGCTAAGGTATATCAAAAGTGGGTAGTAGCACCCAGTAGACCCCATAGATCATGGAAACAAACTAGGGGTGAGGTTAGGCCCAACCACACACTACACGTATAGACGCGAACCCCCCTCTTACCGTACGTGCGACTACTCACCGCATACGGCTCGCACAAAGACTCCTAAATCCATTCCCGAGCCTTTTCTTCCACCTTTCCTCTCCAATCCTCGATCAAACTTGCGTTCCCAGGCGCTATTAAATGGGGGGGTACTTTCCTTCGCCTATCGTATGTATCGGCTTCTTGGCTTCGTCCCGAACCAAGGAGGCATTCTTGCCGGGGGCGCTGTGCGTGTAGGAAGGCCGACGACTACATAAGCTAAAAGACCTACGGACTAAAAGCCTAAGCCGTTTGGAAGCTACTCGGCTTTATATCGCTCGTAGGGATTGGATAAAGATGGGGGAATCTATAGGATCGTAGTAGTTCGCCACCAACCTCTCTAACTAAACATACGATACAATTTCACCATTCACGGCACGGCCAAAAAAAAGAAAGAGCTTTCGCTCGCGTTGGCCTTCCTACGACTGGACGGAATGCCTCTTTTCTCTTCTCTGGAAGTCTACAAACAAAAACAAGTGGGAGAGGCAGGATGCGAAACCCCTACGTAGAAAAACTTCAACAGATTTACAGTCTGTCGGCTTTTGACCACTCGGCCACTTCATCCCCTTCCCGGGCCGAGGCCCCCCCTCAATGGGTTCTAAGAAGGAGGGCGGCGGCCTCTGAATCAATCAAACAAGCTTATTGAATTTCATTGAAGGGAACTAAGACTATTAGCAAAGCTAGCGTTTCGGGAGAATCTAGTCATTTAGTCAGGTTTCCATAAACAATATCTGTAAAGCTAGGGGCAAAGCTTCTATGATAGCTTCCCCCTCCATGTAGTCGTCGGCCTTCCCCAGCCCCCCTTCGCCGCTTCTGGGCTAAGCATCTTTCGGCGGAGGAAAGGAGGCGACTAGTCGCTTCTGGCGAAGCTGCGAGTTCGATGAAGCAATTGATGATGAACGAGCCATGAATCTATTAAAACGGGAGTGACCATCTTTAATTTTTTCTTCCCTGTCCCCTATCCCTTCAAAAGCCCTTGTATAGGTTGGGCGCTAGCGCTTGTGCGCTTGACTAATAGAATAGGCAAAGTAAGGGCTACTTTCTGTCTGAGCGAAGCTGCGACGCCTAACCCTTCTCGAGACCTACTTAAAATAGCTTACGCTTACCAAGCCTTAGGTACTAAAATAGGGGCTACAGCAAGCAATAGCAAGCTTAGGGATTCCCCCTTCGTTTGTTGTGGGTCGCGCCTCACCGGCAGTGCACAGCGCTGAATGAATGAAATGAGTGGGGGATCTTCACTTCCCCCTTGCTAATTACCAAGAACTTCGTTTGCCACTAGTGAGTGGCGAAGAACAATTTTACCATCCCACCCAAAAAACAACTCGGGTGAGCCTAAAGAGAAGTCTGTACTACCTAAGAAGTGCGCAAGAGCTTTAGCCATTGGACCACATCCATCTATCCTACCTAAAACAGGTCACCCTTTTCTTTGTTCGTTTTCATTCTTCGATTGAGGCTAGTGGAGGACTAATTCCTTCCGGCTAATGAAGATACTACTCCAGGTCTTCCCATTCATTCCCAGTGGATCCTTCTTCTCCCTAAGAATGGAACGAACCAAGTTCACCTATACGAGATGTGAGGAATAAAAAACCAACAAGAAACTTCCCACATTTGATAGTCCCACGATTCTGGCTACGTTATAGAAACTGACAGTGAGGAAGGCACAGGGGGTCGCTTACGGTCAGAAAAGCGATAACTAGAAAATTCTCCCCAAGTAGGATTTGAACCTACGACCAGTCCAGTTAACAGCCGACCGCTCTTACCCACACTGAGCTTATCTGAGGGAACAACGGACTTTAAAGGACAGGCGCGACTCTCGTTTCTTTGGGACCCAACCTATGACCGACCCCCAAAAAAGGAGGTTCGTCACTCTTTATTCCACATTACCCCCGGGAGCAAAGTGGTTTACGATCGCAAGCCCCTCCCCCGGCCGGAGAGGCCTCCCAGAACAAGGAGGCGGGCCGATCAACCATCCACCTCTCGAGATTCATAATTTGATCAGTCGATCTCCGCGTCCTGCCAGTTCGCATAAGTTAGACTCACTCTTACCGAGGGGCCACACAAAGGCTGGAACTCTTCCATGCCCAAACAACAACAAAAAACAAGGGAACTCCACTACTTCTCATCCTGATGAAGTTAAGCAGGTATGAAAGAGTCCCCTCTCTGTCTGTCTCTCCAGTAGTTTCTACTACTACATAGTAGCACTTCTGCTAATTCACTCAACTAGAATCGATTCCGATTCACAGCAGAAAACTTATAATTGTTATTAGTCAAGCACTACACGGCGCCCATAACTCTATAGTAAGGGGCCTTTCTTGCTCGTTAGCGGCTTTAGTTTGATTGCAGCTAGCGCGTCCCCCTTTTCTTTCTCAAAGCCACCCCTACAACACCTTATTACCCCCCCCACCGCCCCCCCCCCCACCCCCCCCCCCCCCCGCCCACCCCCCCCCCCCCCCCCCCCCCCCCCCCCCACCCTCCCCCCCCCCCCCCCCCCCCTCCACCAAGACGGTTAAACACGCAATTTCTCGCTTGTTACGTAAAGCTTTGAAGCCCTCTATTTTAAGGAGATATTATGTAAGAGACAGCGCGGGGTTTGGAAACCCTATACCAAGGGGCTGGTCTCGATCTCGCTTTGATGGTGCCCCTCTCGATGACTTGATTGTTGATCTCAGACATTGATTTCGTGGCTAGAGTTGGGAGGGCTTCTCCCTCCCACCATCGAGTTCACAGTAATTCGCCTATCGGACAATTTTTCCGCCGCACTATCTCAAGCCATGCTTCTTCTTTCTCCGAATCGGTTTATTCCTACCGTGTTCAGTCAATCAATGAATTCGCCCATCACCAGAGAGGGAAGAGCCCTTTACTTTAGGTTAGGCCGGTACTCGTCATTCAACTGGCCAATTCCCCTTCCCCGTCCATCGATTGATCCACGCTGAGTAACCTGCATCCAGTCCCAGCCGCACTAGCGAATGGAAAAAAAGCGTTCATCCTGGCTTCTACACTTCCTCAATACCACAATTTCTCTAGAAATTGATCCCTTATTCATTCGGTCAACAAGTATCCACGGCCCTTTTTCACTGTCCCCTCTACTAAGCAGGTTTGCACCATGTTGATAGGAATCCGGTGCCACTTCCAAGACCTTCTTGTACACAGTACCTCCGAGGGCAGCATTCCATGGACAATCGAATCACTAGTTTTCTCACCGAGGGGCATGGTATGGCTTTTGATTCTTGGTGTTCCCCCCCCCCCCCCCACCCCCCCCCCCCCCCCCCCCCCCCCAGGGGAGTATGTTTAATAACGATGTCGAAAACCAAGTAAGCCGCTTTTTCCCCCGTCCGAGAATTCTCCTATCTGCTTTAAGTTGGTTTCGATCACTAGAATCCTAATGTCAGTGTTGCCAGTTGTTCCAAAAGACTTTCCTCTTTCCCCAAAGCATTCTTCATACTTATTCACAAGCCCCAGACCTCCCTCCAGTCTCTCTGGAATCTGCCATTAGTCCTATTCAGGAGCCAAAGGCCTCTTCAATACCCACAAGTACCTCCTTTACCTCCTCTTTCTTTTCTTTCTCCCCCATTTCTCCAAATTTATGTGTGATTTGAAAGAGAATAAGCGCCTATCCCATTGAGGTTACAAGGGGGGTTTTGCTACAGTGATTTCGGGGCGGTTGGTCGGCCCCTTCGAGATGTTGCGGGGTCCTTGCCGCTGCGATGAGTGGTAGCTCACGCTCAAAACACTCCTCCGGACACGGAGTCTAGTCGTTGCGCTGCGGTTCCGTTTCCCGGCTTCGGCTTGCGCGATTTGCACTTCTGATATGGTTTCCATCCTATCCCCCAACCCTACATGAAATCGGAGTATGAAGTAAGGGTGATCAAGTCAAGCGGTTCGGGTGGTTTTCGGGTCGGTTCCCGTTCGCCCTGCCCCCCCTCATAGGCCCATTAGTGGGTAGGGTGGTTAACACTTAGAGGGCGCCCGCCTCCTCTTCAGGACGTGTCCCTATCGACAAGCTCTGGCGGTTCTACGGTCTCACGCTGTTTGGGGGCGGGGAAGTGCGGCGTTTCCTTTTCCTCAAACCAATTCGGTTTTTGTGTCAGCCGGGTCTAAACATATTTTGTTTATGAGCTGGTCTGGACCAAAGATGGAATTTAAGGTAAGATAAATTTTAGTTCAAATGGCACAGGACCTTACCGCATCCGCACCATAGGGCGTACTTACTACCTTACCGAATTCCATTATCAATTCCTAATTAAAGCGTAACGTCAAAAACACAGCGGACTTCTCATGTTGCATTTCCATTTGGTTTTGGAAGGTTTCCCAGAATGTTTTTCTGTGGATATATAACAAAGGAAAGCCCCTACCATTTGATTGATTCAAGTTCCCGTGCTGCATCACCAACTCCTCGAGGCCCAAGGACGGGGTGGGGTCGAACCGACATTCCAGGATTTGCCAGTCCGATACATTTCCATTATTGTTTACCTAGCAAACCCGCCACCTCATTGTGCCAAAGTAAAACGGTTGTTCTTCCTTCCCCGCTCCTACTCTTTTTCTACACCCCAATGCCCTGGCGGCGGTGTTACCAGGAGAAGAGGGGGACAACTTCTTTGCTCCTTTGCCTATGCTCAAATACTTCCTTTTCATGGATTGAAACGTAGCCAAGCCACTCCAGCTACTGGTACAGAGGCCAGATAAGCAAGGTTTGCTACTTCTCATATGTTCAGGCCGAAAAGACACCAGCTAATTAAGCTAGCTCTTGTCTTTGATAAACAAACCATTGCCCTATCTAATAGAATTTTGCTTACCCAACAAAAAGCGGTCTTACTAAAAAGATAAGTAAGTACAGCAACCCAGTAATCTCAAGCTGGACACTGGACTTTTCCTCACTCATTCCCTTTCCAGAGAAGAAGGTTTGCTCATCCAGCCCAGCGGCATCCATTGTTTATGCGGCCAGTGCCAATGCAGCTGAAACCGTTATACGCCCCTTTTGATTAGTAAGGTAATAGGTTGGATGGAAAACTAGGGTTCCCAAAAAGCTTCCACTTCCTTATATGTAAGGAGAACAAGTTATTAGAAAGGGGCACCCACTACTATACCCCTAAACTACAAGGCTAGCGCGCAAACGGCCTTATTATAGCCGTTGTATGCTATGGCTGCCTTGCAGGCTCGAAAAATTATCTACTTTCGCCTCTCCTCCCTGTCTCCATTCTGCTGATTGCCAAAGCTTCTTCCTTCGCGCAAGCGTTTGGTTCGCCCCTTGTAGTGTTGCATTTTGTGAACCTCCGCCTTTCCAGTCTGCGTTTTTCGGATTAGCCGGGGGATCCGAACGTTGATTTCGATTTCAAATGATCAGCTCCCCAGGTTTTGGGCGGCCCATCTGGTTAGTTTCAGCTATTCACTGGACTGGAAGCCCCTGCGGTTGATTCGGACTGCGTACTCCCGTCCGCTTATCTCACACTCCCAAAGCAATCTTTCATCTTTTCTATTTCCATTTTCCTTGTCCAGCATCATTCTTATCTATCCCATAGGTCGGCTTCGTGCAAGATAGATGTTTGCCGGGGGCGATTGGTAGCTCCTTGAGGTATTGCCCTATCCGGTTAGGTTTGTAATTTCTCTTATCTGTACTTTTCCCATCCAGTGCCCGCACTGGGCGGTCAGCAAAATCTTTCGTTCTTCGAATCTCTCATTCGCCCAACGCAAAATAAAGAAGTCAAACCAGTTTCTATCTCGACCATCTGCTTCCTTTTCTTTTAAGTCATTGCTCTCATAATCTGATCAGCAGGGGGGGGATACTGCACCTATCCACTATTCAGCCTACGCCCGGTCCAAATTCCTTTTAAGCCCTTGATCCCGCCCTTTAGACTTCGTATACGTTGTTCGACTGAACTCGTTGGCTCCGCGCTCTATTCGGTCGGAACCCGTGTTCGAGAACCTTCTTCTCATAGATTCCCTTCACACAAGTCATCGCCAGCAATCAGCTCTTATCCCTTGGTGGATAAGTGGCGAGGTTCCATTTCATTGTATTGCCCCAAAAAACTTTCATTTATTCTCATTGGAGAAAGGCACTCTTCCCGCGGCAAGGTTTTACACATAGGGCCAGCTGCTTTCTATTACTCTCCGGTCTTGCGTTAGTCCGTCTAGCGCCTTTCGGTTGGGCGTCCGCCCCGGGGGTTAGAACGCTTGGCTTAATATTTTCTAGTATCGCAAGGCCTAGTCAACCGTGTCAGCCATTCTTCTCCCATATTATGACTTGTAAAACTCCATTTGCTCTTTTTCCTTCTCTCTTCCAGTTCTCCCCCTCTACCTTTAATTTTACAGGGGCGGAGGAATACCACTCTCATCAATAACAAGCAAAAAGTTAGCAATCCGTTTTCACAAATGGTTTTGAGCTTGGACAGGCAACCTGCTAATCTATCGAATAGGCGAGAACAGACTGTCTTATTGGCTGCTTATACCGCCCTATCTATTCAATTATGGCCCGGCTTGGGAGACATCACAGAGGCAAGACCAACATCTCATATCCGGGATACGATCATAGCTCCATTCATTCCGTTGAACCTTGGGGGCTAACCATTAGCATTGAGGTCAATCACCACACCACTCTCTAATCATACATACGACATTACCCGACGCGAGAGTAGCAAGGTACACACACACACCTAAAAGCGCCTACGTTCCGCTTGCAGCCAAATTACAACCACAACCCTAACTTGCACGAGATTCAACAACCGAAGCTACTGACTGGGTAGTCCCGAGGGTGACGGCATCTCCTATAATAGTTAGCAGTACTGAACAAGCGAGTCATCGGTCCGGGGCAAAGAAAAGGACCGCCTTTGAAAAATAAGGAACTCGCTTAACTCGCTAGGCCTTCGGAACAAAGGCTATTCAGTTCATGCACTTCAGACGATCTGGCTAATTTCTATATACTTCTATCTAATTAGACTTCTTCTATTAGAAAGGCGAACCTATAGGCCTGTTTAGCGCGTTTTCCAAAGTCAACCTAACCGGTTACCTTTGTCAACGCTACTAAGGACCGGGTGAAGAATGAAAAACGTCCGCTAAACGCCCCGCGGGAGAAGCTCTTTTTTCGATCAGCAACGAATGTCTTGTATCTATGAAGAAAGATTTATCCCCGGGTTCAGACCCTGAGTGCCATACCTTGCTGAAGGCGATTCACGAGAGAAATCGCGCACAGTTTCCCTTTGCTCTATAGAAATGGATGTGAATGCCCGTGATCTGCTCGGTATAGTGATGGATTTCATGGCCGACGTCTAACCGGCACGAATACGCCGACATGAAACGCGTTTCCCGCGGAGCATTTTTTCTTTCGTCCTCGGACGTTCGGACCTTTTGTTTGATTCCGGCACTTGCGTTCTCATGCCCGGAACCCTCGCGACTGATTGGGAGAAAGAGCGAAAGCGAGAAAGATGGATTGTTATCCACCGGAAATCGATAGGAATTCCCCGGGGATTGCCTTCTAATATATGTTCTGTCTTTCATTATTAAACATCCGCTAATAAGGAAAAACGAGCGATTGCAAGTCAGCTTTCATTTTTTTAAATTTAATGGTAGGGGCTGAGGCTTCTGAAGGCTTTCCAACTTTCTTCAATTAGGGAATAGCGCAGATGGATCAATCACGCGGTTCTGCAGCGTCCTCCAACTCGCTGTCCGCTCCCCTTCACTTTTTTTGCTGGACGGGAAGTAATGCGAATCGTGAAGGCCTTCCCACCACGCGAAGTTCAAACCTCGCCGGAGAGAGAGAAGCGAATTGAAAACCGGCCTCAAATCCTTCGCAATCGAAGGTGAAAGCGGGAAAAAGACGACGAACCCTTTTTTCTTTCTTTTTCAGCCGACTTGAAATGAAAGGTGCTCTCAGTGTACCGCCCATACGCACCCAGACATTAGACCAATTGTGGCTGGCCCAACGGTTTCCAGAATGCCGTTGTCATGAAGTTGATCCGGCATTCTGCGACTACGGCATCCGCGTAGCTCCGAATACGCGCATTGGAGCTTTTCGCTCGATGTCCCCGGTCGCTCTGTTGTAAACCGCTGTTTCGTCGGGCGGTGGCTTATTTCTAACACCCCCCCTTACTAGATCAAACAAATAAAGCTCCATTGAATGAATCCCTCCGAACAAGGGTCAATGGTTCGGGGAAAAGCCTATCTCAGTGATGTTCCAAAAACGGGAAAGGCGTCGTTCGAAAAACTCGCGTTAGCTCGTTTTGGACCACCTTCTACTTTTGAACCAGTTCTCGACCCCGAGCGTAAGGCGACTCAAAGAAAGGGCGCACTGGCAGCTCGTAGTCGCGGCAAACGCACTTTGATTGTTTCAATCATTACATTAATAGGGGCCTTCCAGGAATTGACCAAGCAGGAACCGGGGATCAAAGTTCCATTGATTCATCTATCATCAAATAGGGAAAAACTGAATAAAGAAGGGGTCAGCTGAGCTCGAAAGGGGCAGCCGGTCGTCGGCTAGGAGCTCTGGCCGGCAACGAAACTAAAGCTTCACACTGGTCCACTCGCAACTTACACGGCTAAGTTCCAACCTCTATGTTGATAAAGAAAAAAAAGAAAATCCCCTAAGAAGAAGACTTTCAACTATTCCAACAGAAAGGGGCAAATTCAAATGCTTCATAGATAACCCCCTGTGTCTCGTTCCCGTCCAACTCACCGGGAGATCGAAGAGCGGTTTGCGCTTCGCGCCCCCAACCCCCTTAACTAATGGATGCTTAGATACCTGCAACTGAATCTGTAAGCGGCGCAGGGCAGGATGGACGAGAAAAGCGGCGAGAAGAAGACAAACAGAGGGAGGAAGGGAGACCTCTTTCTATTGCCTTCCCTTTCTACTTCTAGACTGGTTCGTCGGCGGGACAGCGAGCCAAGATCCGATTCGTCAATCGACGAATCCATGCCGCGTAACCTGGCAAAGGGGGAAAGAGACGATGGCAACACACCTCATACAAGAGGGAGGGGAGTCCGAACAGCCTTGTACGTACGCCGCCCCACGCGAAGAAGTTCTTCTCTAATACCAAAAAGTAAAGCCACCATTCTTCAGTGATGAGCTCTAGCGAACAAATTTTATGTTTTTTTCCCAGAGAGAAATGTCTGTCCACTAGAACAAGTCCGTTTGCGAGCCGAGCGAACAAAATGACTCAACCGAGCCGAGGCCACTATTCACCAAGTGGAACTATGTACTCTCTTTCCTAAGCCAACCGCCCCTTCTCCTATACCTGGCTGCTTCTCGCTCACCAAAGCGTACTTCGTTTCCCGGGACAAGCGGCTCCCTCTTTATTCCTTCTAATTGGTAAGAAAGCGGTTTTTCCCACAGGTTTCCTCCCTGACCTTAGATGGAGAAACAAATGCTGAACCAAAAGGCGCCCTCGCAGCTGCCGCGTCAGCCCTCTCTTCTGGCCTTATGTGAACTTGACCCGGCGTAAGGAGGTTCAGTAAAGTATAGTCCTAGTGCGGCTTATGGTTCTAGTAGCACAAACATATAGAAACTCTACTATGCTAGTTCACTCTAGAAGACCTAGTCTGACTATAGGTTAGTAGTAGTATAGATTAGTTAGATTCGTTAGAACAGAAGACGAGCCTATACTTTCTATTATATTAGTCAAGCGCTAGCACCCCTATAGATTAAGGGATATCTTCTGGATAGCTTCGAAGCCTTCAATGTTGGTATGGAGACTTTGCTTCCCGTTCGCTGAACAACCCCCCTGTTGCAACACTTAACTATGCTTTAAAGGGCGAACTCCACCTAGTTTTGAGCTATTGAAATTAGGCGATCCGAAAATCCATTTCTTTCTCACTCCCCTCTATTCAGAAAAGGAGGCTTGGCTCTGAAATGGTGGTAAGGCAAAGCTGTATGTATCTAGGTAGAAGTAGACCTAGAGCTCCGGGGCTTTAAGGGATAGGGCTGGTTTGGAACCCTAATCCAGACCAGGAGGGGAACTATATCCTTAATCCGGGTTAGACTATCCCACACACGAGACTCGCCTGGGCTCTCATCCGAGACCAACTCACTTCTCCTCTCCTTAACGTCTATTGGTTACCATTGCCCCGCACACTCTGCCTGTCTTCTTATGTGGCCGGGTCGGGTACATTCTTCACTCCTGTTACAAGGGAGAACCTCTCTTCGACATACCGGCAAGCCCATCCCGTTAGTTCCATTTCTGGGGCGAAGCTGTAGCACTCGGGAAGGGCCTGCGGGTGATTATTTAAACCTGCTTTTCCAGCCCATATCTTCCCACCTCCGGTCACATGAGCCTTTCTGAGAGCCCGGGTCTGGGATTTTGAAACTCTATTTTTATGTATTGTCTCATGATCTTTCAGCTCAGCGGGATCCAGAGAAAAGAACAGACCATACCTACCCCGAGTTCTAAGTTGGCAAGATCAATCAAACAACAATAGGCTCAAGAGAAGAACCAGTTTTTCTTCATTATTTCATTATATCCCTATCGTATACATCGGAATAGAAACCCTATTTTCAAATAAGACAAGGACCCTACTCATAAGTAGGCCTGCACCTTTTAGGTTTATCCGGAAGAATGGCAGATGACTAATGTGATGTGGAAAACCTCCACAAAGAAAAAGGCCCTCCTTGGAACATTCCCTATCCGTTTTTTGATGGCCGGCCCAATCCGTGACAACCCCACAACACAAGAGATGAAATGCCAAGCCCCTTTTACTTATTAAAGCAAACAAGCATGCACGCTCAAAAACCACCTCATCTAAAAACCCCAACCTCCACCTTGTATTGTTGTACTGGAACCAGCTACCACTTCCTCTAGAAGCAGCACTATAACTTACCGCTCTCTACTATAAGAAAATCCAAGAAAGAGAATAGCTCCAATAATAAAAAAAAACTGCCATTAATTACACACACGCAAGTAGTGGCTCGGCTAGAGGAAGAAGCCGGAGCCCTATGCCACTACCGAAGAATGGACCTGATAGAATCAATCGATTGCATAAGATATACCAAAAAAAACCACTTACTGGTCTTTCCAAACAGAACAACAAAATAAAAAAAAAAGAAGTCAAGTAGACTCGGAAAGAAAAGAGATTAGTGAAACCCTCTCCCACCTTTTTTCTATCTATCATTTAGAAGTAGGACGAGTGTCCTACCTAATTCAATGATTAGAATAATGGAGAAGGGGGGTCTTCAAAAAAACCTATACTCCCACTTTCCTTTCTTTGAGATTTTCCAAAAGGTGAGATTTCGCAACCAAAATTGGGTGGGCCCCAGAGTGAGCGCTCACTCTTTCTTTATGTGGAGAGAAACCCGCCAATCCTATTTCAAAGGAAATGTTTCGGCCCTGCAGGAGAGGCATTCTTATCTTTTCCTACTGACTGAATCACTCTTGAATTCAGTTTTGAAGGAGGGTTTCTACTAGGAAGAGTTGGTTGCGAACTCAGCATGTCGAGGCGCGGGCGGGTGGGGTTCATGACGCAATGGTGGGGGGCCATTGAACTGTAACCAAACACACACAAAAAGGTAAAGCCAACCACGCCAATTCCTGAACCGTAAACGGGGGAACCCCCCCCCTGTAAAGTAAAGAGCCCTCGCCCTCTATAAAGTATAAGGACCAGCACCCGGAGAGGCTTGAGAAACAATTGATGAAAGCGCAACTTATCATTTCGAAAGCATGAAAGTGGTTGGTTCAGGTCACTTTAGACCCGGAACAGAGATTAGGAGTGGGCCTTATAGAAGGGTTGGTGGTCTTGCTCGAAAATTCTGTCCAAATACGAGCCCTTTCTTTCTCTAATTCCAATCCACGGACTACCTCGGGATACACCTGTGTTCCACAACGGCGGATCTTTGAGTGAGGGAGGAAGCCGGGGGAGAGCATGGTCAAGAGCAGAGACAGAAAGAAGAGGAACTATTAGAATTCGAGGAAAGTAACATTAGCTTACCACACAGGACACACCTTTTTTTGTTTAATCCATCTATTTTTGACCTGACCCGGTTCGGTCACCCCTTCACCCCCCCCTCTATCAACTTAAAGTGACAGAGCTAACCCTATATTTCTACTGCTCTCTAAAACTGAAAGGCATGCCTTAGTAAATTCTATAGTCAAGCTAACTTGGAGAACATAGGTACTTAGGACTTACATAGATGAAAGACCGTACGATTTGGTTGTTGGAAGGGCTTTAAAAACTACATAAAACGCGCCTTAGGTAGCGTGCCTATCTATCGGAAATCTTTTCTCAAAGGAGGTTAGGTTAGGTTAGTGGTGGTTGAGGTCGAAGCGGAGGGGAAGGAAAAGGGGGTTGGGGGTGTGGTGGGGGTGGGGGTGTGTTGGTGTGGGGTGGGGTGTGGGGGTGTGGGGGGGTGGGGTGTGTGGGTGTTGTGTGGTGGGGGGTGTGGGTGGGGGTGGTGTTGTGGTGTGTGGTGGGGGTGTGTGTGTGTGGGGTGGTTGGTGGTGTGACGCCGTGGGGGTGGTGTGTTTGTGTGTGGGGGGTGGGAGGGGTTGGGGGGGTGGGGGTGGTGGTTTGGGTGTTGTGTGTGTGGGGGGTGTGGTGGGTGTGGGTGGGTGGGTGGGGGTGTGGTGTGTGTGTTTACACAACACACTACAAACAACACAAACACATAACACTACAACACTCACTACATTGTTTTTGTGGTGTTGTGGTGTGTGTTGGGGGGGGGGGGGGGGGGGGGGGGGTAGGGGGGGGGGGGGGGGGGGGGGGGGGGGGGGGGGGGGGTGGGGGGGGGGGGGGGGGGGGGGGGGGGGGGGGGGGGGGGGGGGGAATGGCGACTAAGTCATCGGGTTCATTAGTCCGTCTGCCGGGGATTATTTATGATATTATTTCCTACCTTCAGCAGCTGGGATGATGGGGGCCACAACAGGCCGGTTACAAACCCTGCTGGTATTGGAAGTTGCTTTTCTAGATCCCAATCACCTGGGGACTTTTCGTTTCCGTCTATTCGGAATGTCCTGGACCAGATCAGAAAATGTACGGAAAAGGTGGTTCTTATGTTCCTTTCCTATTTCCAACTAGTAGCTAGTAATGGCTTCCCGTCGTTGATCTCTCCTCTTCCCGACCGGGGCTGTTGACTCGTTATGGTCCAGGACAACGACTATCGAATTTCCTTAACGAACCCATAGGATTTCTTCCTACCATTCGGACCCAGGACCTTTCTAGGGATTGTATTCAACATTTTTTTATTTTTTTTTTTTTTATTTTTGAATTTTCCGCGGCCTCGAGCAACCCTTTACATAATTAAGGGAGGGAGGACAAAGCATTAATATTCTATTAGTATAAAGCCGCTGCTAGCGCCCAACCCTATACAAAAGGGGACTTTTACCGCCCTCCATTTGGGTCGTAGCTGCTACTGTATGGGGGGGGATTGTAACGTCGCCAGTGTCGTTTCGCCGTCCCGGAGGCAGCAGGATGTATTGGTATAGGGCGCTCCTATTTTCTCTCCCTTTAAAAAGTCCCTTTTATGGAATTTTGGAGTCGGAGTTCGGGAAATAGCGCTGTGGGCTTATTCGGCGCTATATCCCCCCCCCCCACAATTCATTCTCGGGCATTAGCTGTTTCCACGAAACGTGGGCATGGGACATTACTGTCGGCGGCGGGCACGGGATCAAGATGAGAAAGATAGTCTTACAATTCCGAGCGAGTATGAGGGACGGAGTCCAGACCCATCCCCATATCATCCTGGTCTGATCCGAAACGGATCTTGTTGAAAATGGAATTTGATCATTGATTGTATGCCGCCTACTTTCTTGGTGTGAATTTTTTTCCCTACTCGGACCCGCCGTAAACTTTTTCCTATTGGACCTACTCCTGAGATAAAAGTGGGTAGTGGAAAAACCATTTTTGTTAATGGTGGAGAGTGGAATGAAAACACCAATGCAGCAAGTGAAAGAAACGACCACATGAACCGGCAATCACATCTTAAACTTATTAAGGACAGGACGACCGAAGAAAGTAAAAGGCTCCGACGATCTCCAAAAGTGGTTGAATCTTATGCTTAGCGTGCTAGCCCGCTGCTTCATTTCGTTAATAGTGATAAAATCGCTTTCTCGTTTCTATAGACGCTCCGCCCCCCCTTGGCCCCCTAGTCTAGTAAGGGGAACTTTTGGTGTTTTGCCGCGGCTTTGCTCTTATAGGGGTTCTCATTTTTTTTTCTCTGACCTTGACTCAGCTTGACCTACCTTGACTCAGCGGTTCGAGTATCGCTTATCATACCGGCGGAAGTAGATCCCATTGGTTCAAATCCAATCAGTAAGGGGTAAATATAAAAACCGACCCGAAAAACCCCTGCTTTTTTGCCAGTTATGGACAGGGCCAAGCAACGGACTGGCAGCAAAAGCAGTCAAACCTGGAATGCCCAAAAGCAATCCGGTTGCTTCCCACTTTGTGGTCTCTTCTTTCGGAACCGCTCTCTTGACAACCTTAAATATTAATTTCAAGAAGGAATCCCCCTCTTCTACTTCTTCTACTTCATGTCTAGTGGGCTGCCTGCCCCGTCCCGAATGAAATTAGACGAACTAGGAACAAAAGCTGGACGAAACAGAAAAGAAAGGCCGCAGAGGATTAGAGAGAGTTGATACTTAAGCTCACCTCCCTCTTCCACAAGTAGGGTGGAGACCTGGAGGGCCCGGGAATACCCCAACGGGAAACCCTATTCACCGCGCCCACCACGGAATTCTTATTCGCGACAGCGCTCTCTCATATACGTTATCCACTTCCTGCCCCCGCAAGCAAAGAGGATTTCAAAGGATACCAGGCGACCAGAGTGAAATAGTGAAAACAGCTCCGAGCAAAATCTTCTTAGAGTGCGTTACCCCTTTGTTTACTACTCTTTTTCTCTACTTGTCATAAAATAAGAACAACTCAAAATCTAAATTATTAAAAAGGAAAAGAAGCAACACTTTGTATTCTATGGGGATCCCCCTTGGACCTCCGACCAATGGAGGTGAATGACCACATGCATGGCCGTTAGCACATGCAAACTTCTTAAAGAGTGGGTCTTCCAAACCTGGGTGGCACTAATATAAACTTCATAATTCCATAACATAATGCTATTGGTGGATTCATTTCTATATTTACGAAAGGGAAACTCTGACGATAGAGGCGACTTCTTTAAGGAGATTTAGTCGAGATAAGGGACTTGCAAAAAAGTCGAAAGTATAAGGTCGCAGAAAAGAAAAGTACGAAGTATAGGTCTCAGACTCGCAGAAGACACGTGGGAAACCTGTTCTTCTCCGAAGGTTTCGCCCGTGGGAATTATCGCGGGAGTTTTCGTCTAAAAAAGTCGGGGGGAAGAAAAGGCCCCAGGTACCCCCGGGCCCCCTCTATGCCCAAAGCAGTTATAGTGCCAAGCGAGGGGTCAGAGCCATGAGGAAGCCATTCCCGGAGATAGGTAGCAAGCTAGTTAGGGAGTAGAAAGTCAACCTTTGGATTCTTCAAGTAGGGTGGGCAGGGATGGGAACAGCCAACGGATAGGAGGCATGTCTCGAGCCTACGGGTTGACAGCGCGAGAAATCTTAAGAAAAGGTAGGCCTAAGAAAAAGGGAAGGGGAAAATGAGAAAAAGGCCTGACCCCAAGGCGCCGATATAGGCTAAAAGACCGTAAGTGAATTTCGTCACTTTCTGTCCCGTATTGTCGTCCCATTTGCCAGGATGAAGAAAATCCAAAGGATTTATAGTCATGCTCATGGAAGTAGTATTGACAGGTTTACACACTCATACCAATATGGTCACGGGCGAGCATATGAAACATTTTTCTTAACTATATGAAAAAGCTCTTGATTTATTTTCATGGATATTTAAGTGAAGGCCTTGCCTTCTTCTTAGAGAGGATATAGCCCCCCATAGACTAGGCTCGTCCGTAGGGGGCTATGAGAACAGGCCCAGGATTTGCCATGCGGTTCATAGAGCATCTAGAGGATTAGTGAGGTTCGCCTTGGAAGAGGAGGTACACTGCATATTCCTTGGAGAGGAGAGAACGTGGCCCATTCCCGACCTATTAGCAGGGAAGGACTCTAATTTTATACCTTCCTTGGCCCACTAGTTGGAGCTAGGCCAGAAGCCAGGAAGACAGGATCCAGTTTCGTATTGCAACCAGATCTTGGAAGAAAAAGCCCCACATGAAAAGAAAGGTTTGAGTGATAGACGATAGCGTGAGAACGGGTTGTTTTCAGATTGACGGAAGTCTTCGGACAGCGATGATAGGGCTTTCGGCGCCCTTGATGAACAAAAGGAAGAGGAAAAATGGGGGCCTCAAACAGAGGATTTCCAATCTAAATAAAGATGGAACGGGGAAGGGACCCCATAATAGCACTCAAAGCGGAGGGGGCTCTTCCTCCAGAATGACGATGTGTGAGAGTTGGCTATTTGTTTGGAGGGGGTTTAAATTAGTTTTTTATTTAAAAGAGGGCGATGCAGAAAAGGAAAAGTTGGACTAAGGTCATAAAAAGTCAAGGCCCCAAAGGGAATTGGAGCTGCATCTTATTTTCTTAGAGGGTGGTCAGGCAAGTTTCGGTACCAGAAAAGATTGGCTCTGAACCTGTGAGAAAATACCCAGAGAGTGAGGGTTTAATATCTGGAAGAAGATCAGGACTCAGATCAAATGGAACAGAGGTTCCCCTTAAGATTCTGTCTTACGGGTTCCAGGAGTGTGGATAAAGGGAAAAAAAAGAAAAAAAAGCCATCTAACATGCCGTTTTGCTTAAGATCCTCAAAGCCGGAAGAAGAAGAAGGCATGACAGAGAGATAGGAAAGGGCGGGAAGCATCTTCTTATTATGATGGAGGAAGACTATTTCCAGCCATTACTCAAATAGGCCACCGGGATGTGCCCAAAGGTTAAATGCCGGAATAAAAATAAAGAGGAGGGAGACAGCTCGGAATACCAAAAATCTGAGGGGATCAACAGCCCCAGTTGGGTCTTTTCCAAAGCTCGGACGGAATTTCAGGGCATTGAGATGTGTTCAGGAATGAAAACCTTCCAATAGCTCCTGGACGCACTCTGGTTCTGCTTCAACCCTCTCGGCGCTCCCGGTAGCTTAAGTTTTGATCGAAAAGCAGGGTCCCAGGAGGACAAGAGGTCATAAACACCGGTGATTCAAATTCATGGTCTAGCTCAGCCAAAGGTGAAGGTACTTCAAAGTATTGAATAAAAAAAAAAGGAAATTTTTTACTTTTTTTTCGGGTTTTTTTAAAGATTGTCTTAGGGGAATATAGATTTTTTGACCAGAGGTAAAGGGACTCGGTAAGTAGAAGGGGGGACCTCGATCTAAAAGAAAAGGGAGACAGATGGTTGTTAGGAGGATCATCTGCCTGCAGACGACAGGCCAGAAAACCCTCCATATAGAAGAGGGATAGAACGGACATTCCTTCGTCAATCACAAATGTTCCTGATGAAAGTGTTAGGTGGGTATGTAGTCAATCGTTCTCTTGTTATATCATTCTTAGTAAATCACCTTCTTCTGATTTTTCTAAGACGTCTCAGACGAGGTTTGGGATAGGATATAAGAACAATTTCTTCTCTTTAGCTCTCTGCAATACCTTCGGTCAACCCTTGGCGAAGCTCTCCCTTCAACATTCATGAAGTTTTTTATTATTGCAGAATGTTGGAAAGTAGGGGGAATTCCATTGCTCCTCCCGTTCTTTTTCCGTGCAAAAATAGCTATAGTTCAACTAATGGCCCACCCACCCTCGACAAGGCCCGGAACTCCAGTCAATAAATGAACGGAGGGGATGAACTGGATTTGAATACAAAGGAGAAAGATGTTTGAAACCTCCTAGCCATTATAGGAAGGGGGGAGATCTTATAAGTAAGAGCCTCCCCATCTTCCTCCCCTGCTTTTCGTGCGCCTTGCTATTCTTTCACGGTGAACACTCCCTGAAGTTACGTCTTTTCAGTACTGGGACCTCAAGTTCAAGTAGTTGAGATAAGCTCTTTTTTGCTCTTTGTTCAGGTGCCCTTAAGTTTTAAGTTCCCCTTTATTGGTCCTATAGGTTCGTTTCTACAAGGTCAGGTGGTTTTCAATGTCAATAAGCGAGGAGGCCCTTCTCACTCACGAAGCTCAAAGCATTTACTTTTTCTAGTTTTAGTTTTAGGCACCAAAACGGTCTTGGGGGGCTAACTGTGGGATTCCGCTCACTGAGGCCCATACCGGTTTTTTTAGGTAAATATTTAATTTAAGCGTTCCCCGACCGGCGGAGAGTGAAGTCATTTTTTGTGAGGGGAGGGAAGGAAAACTAATGCGTTTTTCAAACACCAAAAGGGTCGTAAGAATAATGCACCGGGATTTCAAAATAGATTTATATATCTATTTTATTTTATACCGCGCTGGCTTGCTTTTTTATGCAAAAAGACCAAAAAACGGGATTGGATTTCCACCCCATAAGGAAGGAAAGTTTAGGATATCTTCTTTGACAGGGTCTTGTATTTTTGGTTGAAATGGGATGGGTTGTTCCAAAACTCCCAAAACTGCATAGTCTAGACAGCGGGCCTCCCTCTTTCTCGACTGGACTGACTCGGGGAAGGGTCAAATCTATTATCTCCGGGAAGGAGCATGCTTCACAGCCACTAGTTAGAAGAAAATCCTCTTGACTTCGCTTATCCCTTATGCAGTAAAGAAAGCAAAGTTGAGGCCGGGGCTAAGATTCCCATTCGACAGGTAAAACGTAACAGGAGGATTTCCGATGTTGCACCATCCTTCAACACTCTTCTCCGGGATCCGGGAGTTTTTTCGAGAGGGGAAAAAGGTTCCCCATCACTTCAATATCATGATTGGGGTCGACCAGGCCAGGATCATGGACGTGAAAAAATATCATGATCGGAGGTCGACCAGGCCCCCAGATCATGAGGTATGAATAGAAAAATAGAAAATGTACATAGCTGTTTCCAGGCCGAGAAAATACTTGGAATTAAAAAATAATTTTTTTTTCTACCACTTCTTACTAGGAGAGTCGCCATTTTAGTGGCTAGCTGAAACCGTTAAAGTAATGGGCTTTACTCTGCAGCAACGTCGAAAAGGGTTCCTGAATGTAGTGGGATCATTTGGATTGTTAACAAAACCTCATAGCAGATGGGTTTTGGAAATTGATTCTAAAAGAAACCTATTTCCCACCAGGGAGTGTTAGTGCTAATTTCTCCCTTTTGAGGAATGGACTCCACGTGGCTAACCATTTATGTTTAAGTCTGGTCGCTCGGGCCGTTTGTTACCTTTTGATTATGTTGTTTATGGTATTGTCAGAATCCGAACATAGGGCTACTTTATTTTTGTTTGCCATAATTATCTTCGCTAGGGTGTTTTATGGATTTATTTATAGCAGGTTCGGTTCTAGTAAATTAGGGGGGGCGGGCCGTTCAGGTCGCCTATGATACCTATCGGACCAAATAGGGTCAAAAAATGGGTTGTGTGGCCGACGCAGGTGTTAGCAACGATGCTTACTCTTACACAGGTGTGGGCTTACCCAGGGACTAGGGCTCATTAAAACCCTTTCTTTCCACATTCATCACATAGGGGCTTCTGGTCCGGTCACTTTTCTGGGGCCGGTCCGGGGAGATTCGATATAAGTGAGAAACGTCATCATATTTTAAAATATTATAAAAAAAAAGGGGAATCTTATCTCTATCCGGCACCTCAGACATATTCAAGAGGAAGGGTTAGCTTGTTCAAGCTGGCCTATAATAATACATAAATAATAGGAAAGATATAAATACCAAAGATTCCGCTGTCTTTTTTTTTAAACCGGCCTGTTATCTTCTTTGTCAACGCTTACTAAGGAAACCTATAGGGTTACGCCCCTACTTTACCTTATGAAAGATAATGAGCACGGGGTGTTATTTCAAAAGGGAAAATCCAAAAGGAAAAAAAAAAAAGGCGTGCCGCTACTTAGCCCATTACATTAGTAGAAGTAAAGGCGGCTGCTGAGTTAGCCCTACCTACTTAATTGATATTGTATTAGTAGGCGTGGGAAGCGAGTTAGCGGAAGACGCTTAGGCTATATAGGAAAAAAACAGAGGAGAGGCTTTGTCGCGTCGCGTAGGGCCTTCATTCTACGTACGCCTATACGGAAACACAGGTTTACGAAGGTAACTGTAAGCTCGGACGTTCTAGGAGAGTAAAGGGGGGGAACGCCCATTCATAACCTACATTAAGAAGAAAAAGAACCCGCCTGTTCCGCATGACTTTCGAAGGGGTCTCTAACCTTTTGCTCCCCTACTGAACAAAAGGGTGCAAAGGCCGCTTTTGGCACCACCGATATAGACTACCTTAAGATTTCAACTTCAAAATGCCCTACTTAGTTTCGCTAAGCCTTTGTCCATTGTCAGTCAACTAAGTAGGGCCCCGAGGCGCCCCCTCCTGGCGCAAAGAATCCGTTAAAATCATGAGGAGCCATCTTGCCGCACACACCAAAAGGATTGGTTCCCCCTATGCATTATCAATTTCCTTTCCGGGTAACGGGAAAAAAAAAAAAACAAAAAAAAAAAAAAAAAAAAGGATAGAAGAAAAAAAACCAAAAGTACCCCCCATCATTAGATGAAACCTCTCTTGTGATTCGGGATGAGCGTAGATTGGCCTTCCCAGCCGGTGGCGGGGCGAGATCGTCGAATCGGATTGTTATTCCCTTAGGGATAGGCCACCGAGCCTACCAGTTATAATCCTTAAAAAAACTTCCGGTGGCTTGGTGTGAGGAAGAAGAAAGGCGAACAAAAGGTTACGCTCGCTTGCTGTTCTTGGATTCTCTTATGTCGGCGCAACTGGTGATCGCTCGCCAGCTAGGTCAGATTGGAGCAAACATTGTATGAGAAACCATATTACCCATATTCGGGGACAGGGGGCGGAACGACCTCTCGATCTACTTACTGCAGCCCTAGAAGAAAAAACGTTCGTCTAGGCGTTCCCTGTTGCTTCCGAATCCCCCCCTCCCCTACGCCTAGGAACGTTGTCTGGGGACCCAAAGAGGCCATAGTGTTAGTTGGCTGTTTCCATTTTTTTCTCGTTGTTTGATTACCGGCAAAGACCCAAGGCTCAGATGATGTCCTGCGCTGTGTTGGTAGTGACGCAGAGGACCTCTTAGTACCTGGCATTACCCAAAAAGGGCGGCTCGGCTGGTTCAAAAAATCACCATCCATTTTTTTTTTCTTGCTCTCTCCTTAAGCAGCGGGGGAAAAGGAAGTCTATCTATCTTGCCTTAGCCTTTGGTAGATTTCCCCCAACGCAATCCACAGAAACTTCCACGGAAATCCCCTCTTGGTGGCATAAAGTCCGGACGACTCAGCAGCAGTGCGGGGCAATTTAGTTTATCGATTCTGGTGGATCCTGATCCATAGTTAAGGGGGCAATACATACCAAAAGGTTTTCGAAGAAGGATACGCGCGATAAGGAGTATATAACCCAACCCACCCTTCTGTAATAAACCTTATTCACATTAGTGAAGCGGCTGGATTGCATAAGGGGAAGGGTAACGCGCGGTGCGTTGGTCATTTCGTTTTGTGAGACCCTTAGTCGGGGATGCATAGGGGAGTTCACCTACCGAGCACGGAAGAGCGGTTGGGTACCGCTTTGGCCCCTCTCTAAGTAAAGGTCAGATTCTTAGCCCTTGTTGATGGACTCTCCATCTTAAAAAAGATCAAAGGGGACGCCTCGCAAAGGGACTACTCAGAGCAGGTGTTTTCGTTGCTCTAAGACGAGACTTACCTCATCTAAAGTCAATAGGATGGGTGCCGATGGTTTATCTCTTTACGAGTCGTCTGGCTCTAGAACTTATCCCATCTTTTCCGACCCCCGAGCCCTTCTTAAGCCTGTCTTGGACCCAGGGGGCCTTGTCTCAATCCAAGCCGGGAATGCAAGGAAAGTCGGCCATTGATGGTGGAACGGGGGATCGTAACCTTCAGCGTAAGGAAAGAAATTAACTGTGGACCAGCTGGAAGAGATCTTTATTTTATGAAATTCCAAACAAGATTTTTCTAAAAAAGAACCCGGAAAGTCCTGATGGCTTTAAGGCCCCTTTTTTTGGCGGTTAGTGCGCGCCGACCATGCTCCAAAAAAATTACTTTTGGAACTTTCTTTCCATATTAGGAGGCGCTCGTAAGGTAAGCATCTTTTATTTATCTTCCTTCTGTGACCAGAAGAGGGGATGGTCTCTCAAGGATCTCATCTTCAACAGCACCGGAACCTTGAGAAGAAAGTAATTGTATGAAAAGAAATTGGAGAGCTTCCTGCCCAAGTTCTGAAATTTGGTTCAAGGTGCTTATTCTCTGTCTTTTCTTTGGCCAGTTAAGTAGATGAGGAGGAATCTAGTATTCCGAAAAACCCTCTTGGAGAAAGCCCATTGCATCTCTTTCTTTTTGCTTCTAGAATCTTTCTTCGGATAATGGAGAAGCAGAAGTTTTTTTCAAGAGTTTTTTATTGGCCGAATCTACACTCCATTTTCTTAATCCAGCAGGACCCCACTCTGTTCAAGAGCCAAATTGGCCTTCTTCGGTTTTTCGGCAATTTTCTTATATTCTGAAATAGTTCACCAATTCAGTGCTTTGGATTTGTTCAACGTCAATCTTCCTGGAAAGGAAGACTTGAAAAGGATTTTCCCGAGCATGGTTGAGATCAAAACAAATAAAAATTGTGAAATCTTCATTGCCCGAATCCACATTCTTTGGAAGCGAAAAGACCCCAGGGCCTGCGGAGCGAGTATTATAGAATCTGCTAAGGCGAGAATTACTTAGAGGAGTGGGAGAGTGATCAGAGGATACTCTAGGCAAAATGGTCAACTCTGGTGGTGGAGGCAAAACGGCTTTTATATAGAAGCGGGGGCAGTCCCCATTCAAAAGGATTCTATCTAGGTCTGGCCCAGATACAATGTTTGACCAGTTTTATTAATGCTCCAAGTCCAATTTGCTGTCATTGAAAGCCCCATTCGAATAATCCACACGAGCAAATCATATCTTTGAAAGCTCATTACTTCAATTAAAGGCATTGAAGTCAGGAGGCCCGTACCCCCAAGTTTTTTTTACGATGGATCCGCCAGTTTCATTAATGTCCCCCTTTACTAGCCAACGGGGAAGTTAATGCAAGTCGATAGGTTGTTCCCTTCAATCATCGTAGTACACTCATCGGACCTTTCCCACACTTCTCAATGACATACATCACCGATCTTTTGGCGCTTTATTTTAATGGGAGGCCTACGGATGCGTGTGGGGGATCAACACCTCCCAGTGGTTTATTTCACAACATGTTTTTGATGCATGTGAGGGGGGGGGGGAGGGGATTTATAATTAACTTACCTTTATACTTACCTTCTTATCTTGAAGGAGACGTGGCTCGCTTTTTGAATCTTCAACGTTAGGCGCCGAACCGAATTCCAATCATTTTCCTAAGTTAGCCAAATCAGAAAAAATATGTCTTAGTACATTGAGTCCTTATGAGATCTCCCTGGCATCTTTGTTCATTTTCTTTCTTGATGCTTCGTGATTTTTTTTTCAGGGGGAGGTTAATAATAACCAAAATGGAAAACGGGAAAAAGCCGGACCCAACATGGCTCTTGATCCTCAGCACCCCAAAAAAGAACACACGAAAGAAAAAAACCACAGAAACAATTACCCTGCTTCTATACTGCCGAGTCTACTCCTAGTCCTTCCGAAATGAGTTTGAAAAGGCCCTTGCCTTATCACAAGGCTTGTGGTGCCAAATAAATATGTGCCTTCTAGCAACTAAAGCATCGGCCCACAAAAAAAAACTGTAACGAACGTTGGAAAACGAGAAAAACCCAAACCCCCCATTACATCTAATTTTCAAGAAGCAAAGATCCAAGACAATCCCATTAACTTACAGATGATAAGGGACTCGTAATGGAAGACCCACCTCCACAAGCCTTAAACTCGTTGTGGATGATCTCCCCAACCTTGGAGGAGGCACCACGTGTGATCCCACGAGACCATCCCATCTCAAGGTTGGGCACACAAGACGGCACTATGCCAATGGCGTCTATCAGAGATGTGGTTTCCTGGGATTGGTTGGTTTGAGGAGTTCAGCAAAAGGTGTGCGTTAGGGGTAGAGAAATGTGGGAAGGGACAGTACGAACGGGTGAAAGATGCCGAGGGTGGAGGTAGCGGCGGGGGGGGAAGAGAGGGGAAGAAAGAGGCGACAGCGACGCTGTGGTAGAGTGCGGGCCAACGTCGATGTGTTGGTAGAGTCCGGGGAGCGTGGTGTGGAACCTGTAAGAGAGGAGGTGGGGTGGGACAATGAGAACAAACGAGCAAGCCCATGTAGGGCAGGATGCCGTTGGGAGGTGATGGGGCGAGCCAGTGTAAGTTAGTCGTTGGTGGTTGCACGAACTGTAATCCGAGACGCCATGATTTGCGGCTGTGAAGCGTTGAGTGAGGCCCAGCACATAATCGAGAATTCTGGGTTTGATAAGGCAATACAAAAGTGAAGGGCTCTGGGAGGGACAAGTGGATGGGTAGGGGTCACACGCACTGCGAGACCCACGGATGTTCGTGGTTTGCAACTTCCGTGTGCCTAGAGTTCCGTTAGGGTGGACGGGTAAACGGTCGTGGTAAAAATTTTATGTCGGTCATTGGTATTTTCGGCCGCGAGAGGTCTCCAGACGGAGACACTGTGCGTTTAAAAAGCGTGTGACGATTCGGTTAGATAGACAAGCAGTTTGAATGATAGCTCCTTTCTCTGCCACTTCAGTCTGTTGCCCTCTGCCCACATAGGACTGTTTCTATTCTTCAGTATCGTTTGGATCGTCGTTTACGTGGAGGTGTTTCCCCTTGGTCTCGATCATTGCAACCCCTGATGGTTTCTTTCTCTGCCCTATCCTCACTCAGGTTGGCTTTGGCTGTGATGGTGACCGTAAAACTGCATCACTAGAAATCGCCCAGCGAGGCTACGCGATAAGCGTCGGTTGTGACATGGATGTGCTCTTCCCGTCATCCCGCACTTAATCTGTCACTGTGCTTAATTTCGGTGTTACTCTATATATGCTTCGTACAGCAATTCTCGTCTGTACGGTTCACACCGTGTGCTTGTTTGGTCTTGTCCAGGATTAATGCCTGCTTTTCTGTCATATACTAATCCTCTTCATTACTTGGCTTCGTTATTGGTTTACGGTGTGTTTACGATTGATAAGTTCCGTGGTCTTACCGGATGTGGCTTGTGTGTGTGGAAATGTCGAGCGACCGGAAGTGATATCTGTCTGTTCTGTGGCCGAGGCTGTTGTGGGGGTGCGAGGTGTAACAGAGGAGGGCGTGGGGCGAGAGCAGAACACCCGAGCGTTATGGAGCGCGGCGATAGCCCTTTAACGATGAAAGGACGAAATAAAGCCAGCACGAGCAGAGTGGAGTGAGTAGGATAACGCCAGTGGTATAAGTCACCGAGAGTCAGGATACCTCTTCATCTGGTAGAGTAATATTTGCCGGACGTGCATGTGACACGTTTATGTTATCCGTAGCTTAAAGAGAAATGACATTTATCAAGGATCCTCTATCCCGGACCATTCCATTCACCTAGTTATTCATTCTTCATCTCCGACGTGCTAGGACAGTTCCTCTAACTCCGACATGCTAGTTACTGATCTGATGAATCTGAGCTTAGCTTTTTGGGAAATACAGTCAAAAGTGGGACCTCCCCTTGTTCTCGCATTCCTTGCCTTGGCCCTGGCTTCAAAGGCTCGTCATCATTAGCTCATTGGTCCTTTCTTTCTGAGTAGCTTTCTCCCCACTCAATGCGGTGCTAGGAATAAATTCCGATGAGTTCATCGTAGGGGCTTCCTTTCTTTTACTTCAAGGCCCACCCTCTCTTCCAAATCCAAGATCGGAAAATTGCGTAGATTGAGAGTAGATTGACGAAGAGCTCTTATGGTCTCCACTTAGGGTCAGCAGGTTGAACTCGTTGCGAAGAACCTTGAAGCCTGCTCTTGCTGACTTCCTTCCGTGGGACTTATCCCTCGTACAAACTGGGGGGAAATGGGCTCCGATCCTCCTTTCTATTCTATAGCGTGTTCTATTGAATAGAGGTCGGTTGCCAGTGGAAGGAATGGAATCAAGTAATCCAATTGAGCTGCTCCTTCTGCATTAGTCGTTCGAGTGCATGGAAAAAAAACATATAGCCCGCTTGCTTCCATAAAAGCTTCATTCTGATTCCTGAATCTTGGTTTCGCTCCTCTCCCTCAAGGTCCGAGCGGCGGCGTGAACTTCTGGGATTGTCGTTGGCAAAGGTGGGGAAGTTTCTTTATTCACCTCGAAACAGACTGAACTCCCAAGACTTCAATATACGGTCGAATTGAAGGTTCAGCCAGGTTTAGAAAAGAAATCCGTTCCCCCATGGCGGTTATTTCTTCAACTTTTTCGTGCCCGTTATCCGTTTGCCGCGCGCGTGCTCCCGCTTATGTAAGAATGCTTAACAAGGGAACTCTGACGGGGGCCTTGCCCCGTGAAAAAATGGCTTGCTGTGGGAAGAACTCCGGCCCAAGTAGTGTTCAGTGAATGATCTTCCCCGATCCGTTGCTAGAACCCCCCCTACTGCTAATTGGTGTTGGTTCCTAACTTCGCGCCTGAACCTGTCGATGGACGCAAGAAGTGTGCTTTAGAGCCGCCTTGGTATGTTCTTTGGCATTGGCAAAGGGACAAGGATTTTAGAATAGATCTAGCTCCTTCCTCCCGGTATTGAGCCCCTTTTCGCCTCTCTCTCCGGTCGGTGGTTGAGCGACTATGAAGGCTTTCTTTTCTGCTGGAAACTGCTAATGTGGCTGACCTAGATGTGGCATCTCTTGCCGCCCTATTAACCTAATGAAATCTGTTTGGGGACGCTTAGGCCTATCTCCTATCTCCTGAAATGCAAATCGGCCCTGGATTTTACTTCAACATTGCATATCTAAGGATAGTTAGTTAGGACCTCCGACATGAATAGACTCTTCCCCCGTGAAGAAAGGGGTTTAAACTAGAGTATGCTTGATCTGGAGAGATCCTCCATAAAGGAGAGCCTTAGTAAGACGAACTTGAACATAAAACCGCCATATTGCTATGGTAGTACTCGTGTTCTATATTTGGACTCTTCTTTGTGATTTTGAACCTGTAGCAAGCTTGTCTTCATGGGAAGGTATTGGAGCGCTTTTCCCAATTTCCTATACTTAGGGATGCCCCTTTAGAACCTGGGGTAAAAAAAAATTCCTTAATTAGAGTCGAATAATGAAGAGCCTCTCATACTTCTCTTTCTTAAAGAGGGGACTGAATGCCATCACCCGGATACTGTAATCCACCTGTCGCTATGTAAGTACAAGAGAGAGAGTTAACAAGCAAATATGAAATTGGAAAAGTGGAATCAACTCCCTCTCACTCTAGTACCTATTTCAACGAGCGTGTCGTTAAGCTCCGTGCCCAAAGGGGTACGGTAGAAAAGTGCCTTAGGATGGTACTTACTAGTTGGTTCCCATGCCTCCCCAACTCCTAATCTATAACATGGCATGTAGCGATCGCTCTCATCTATTTCTTTAAGGAGATCCGTTTCTATAGGCACCCCATGCTCTATTCTAGCTATCTAGTGGACAAAACGGCTACTCTAACCTGGATTGCTGACTGGATCTGTCCTCTACAAGACGAAGATACTAATTCTCTCTTTGGCCGATATGGGTCGGGGATTTCCCATCTTAGAACAGAAAGATGTTGGAGGAGCGCCCAAACCCCGAAGAGAAGGTATATCTCCACCAGTAGTCGGGCCTTAGCCGATCAGGAAGCGGCGGGGGGGTTACGACCCCAATCCCCTAAATCCCCCCTATCCTCAAGGAGATGCCCAATTTTACTTCTAGTTGAAGTAATCAGCTCCATCTCTTTTGGGGCAATTCCATCCCGAGAGAATCCTACCAATCTAAACTGTTGGGTGCCCCTCCCTGGCAGTAGATTCAACAACATCTCTCCAATCACATTACTTGGATCTGGCCATGACCAAACTAATTATATCTGGTAATCCTACGTTTTTTGAAGAAGAGCACGCATGGAGGATATCCTCCAACCCCTCCACTCCTCACCGACCCCCCCCCCTACCCCTCCCCCCCCCCCCCCCCCCCCCTCTATCACTTCCCCTACCACATCATAATCCCCCTTTCCCTCCCAACCCCCCTCCCCCTTCCCCAGATGCTTCATTGGTCATTTATGTTCCCCACATTCAACCCCCCCCCCCCCCCCAAAAAAAACCTACTCTGTACCCCCACCCCCCCCCCCTCCACACCACCACCCCAACCCCACATGCACCACCCAAATGACCAACCCCTCACCCTCCCCCCCCCTCCCCTCCCCCCTCCCCCCACACCCCCCACCGGCCCCCCAATAGGTATAGCCACAGTCCGATAGGCTATAGGTGGTTCCTTAAGTCTCCTGGGGCGTTATAGATCCTGACCCATCAAAAGTTAAAAATCCCGCATTGAATCACTTGGACTTGGCAATACTCAGCGCACTCAATTTCTCTCATTTCCGTATCAATTGTATCGATGGCATCCTTGATGGGAACTAGGTTAAGTTTCAGTGCTCTCTTTATGAAGCACGAAGTTGACTACCTGCTCTCGACTTACTTGGAAATCAGGTTGGTAATTAGGACCCCATCGAAGTAGAGCAGCAAGAGAGATAGGCAAAGGGGAGGGGAAGTCTTTGAATATGTTGGCTTGAGGATCGCATCTATGTTCCCCGGATCTGATCTTCAAACTTCAAAGATTCCTTACTAGCTTGAATAAAGATAAGATAAAGGGAACTAAGCATCGGTCACTTGGGACCTTCCTTGCCAACACGTCTTTTCATGAAAAGCGGAAAAAGAAAGAGTGAAACTAGGAGCTAAAAGCAGGCGTGCTCCTATTATAAGATAATATGATACCACCCCCCACTTTTGGTTGTGCTATGCGCTAGCGCTTGTTGAGGGTCGCGCTATAGCTTTCTTTGCTTTGCTTACTGCCATACTTTTACATTTTCCGTCCACCGCTCTCGGTTCACGTCTTTTGATTTCAATGCCTTAAGTTCTTCCCCGCTTTTCTGGCGCGGTAGTAGCTTTATTTGCTGTCTTTTTGCTATCGCGCAGTCTTCCTTCATGCCTCATTTCGGCATAGCTGTCCACAAACTGAACAGGATATCGATATTAGTGTATCCGCATGCCTCCCCATACCTTCTATCAAGAGAAATTTTTTTTAAAAAAACGAAAGGCGTCAGCTCAAAGTAGGAACCTCCCCCGCACATCCGAAGCGAGTGATCTTGCTAAACCCTTAGTTTGCGCCCCCTTGTCTAAAAGTTTTCTACCGCATGCGTCGTGTCCTACTTCTGCTTTAACTACTACAAGTCTCAATTTAGTGCATGATATAGCGCCTTTGTGTCAATAGTGCTTAGTTTTATTGCTGCTTTATTGAAGTCAATTGATCCTGTTATCGTCCCGCTACAATTGTTTCCGATATTCGGTCAGCAAGTGTTGATCCTAGCCCGTCAGCATACCTTTTCTGATCCTTTCTGGGACCATTCGTCTCTATTACGAGGCGAGCGTTAAGTGAGGTTAAGACCGTGCAGAGGTTGGTCCAAATCAGAAGCGTACTTATGTGTATTTGAACCTATAACCCTTTGTCGAGACTTCGAAGGTTGATCCATATATCATAGGGCTGGCAATGGATGGTGCTTCTCTAGTCCCTTCCCTTTCCTCTTGCTTTAGTGGGAATTACCGGAGCTTGATGCAAATAACCGGTATGTGCCACAGTATGGAACTCTTGGTCTTATATTTCATATCAGTTGCGCGACGGTTGTTCGGACTAGAAATTGAATATAACTAACCTACTGCTTGCAGTCACCGGTGTGAGATAGAAGACTGCTGTATAGAATAAGACTGTTGTGAGCATTAGAATAAGCTTCTTGCGAAGAATAGCTCCTGGTGGTTTCAGGATGTTAATCTAATAGGAAGAATCTGCTGCATCCGATATGCCCACTTTGAAAGGGTAATCATCATAGGCTGTTTGAAGGAGAGAGACAGAGACAAAAGGATCTTGTCTAGGAATTGAATCAATTGGCTCAGAAGGCGAATCTGATTGAAAGGCTTGATTCGCCAGCAAACATGACCTGACTTGACTCTATCAAATGAACTATTGGGAATTCAGACAGATGCAGTACTGAAATTTTCTAACAAATGGCGGATCTTCCTCAAAAAGGCAAGAGAACTGATGACGCTGGGGAAGGAAGGAAAGCAAGTAGAATGATCTTTTGAACATAGTGAAGGGAAGCAGTAGGTCATATTTTGGCATTGTGTTGGCTCTCATTTGTACTTAACCTTTTTCTCTTTCCTGCCTCTACTCCATTTCTAACTCAATAAAAGGCGCTCTTCATCATATATTAAAAGGAAGACACGTTCGAAGATTGGGTAGGTGTTCCGATTTTATATTTACTATAGCGGTAGGTAGTTCTGCCTTTTGATATTTGAGAAGAGCTATTGAACAGGACCGTCATGCTTTCTTTCGTTTTTTAAAAAAATTCGTAGGGAAGTCTTACATAATGAGTAAAAAGAAAATCAAATAAGGTCAAAAGCAAATTTGCGGTATTATATATATATGTTCGACTCCCGCCGAGATTCGAGTTCTCGGTCATAACAGACCCCCCCCCCCCCAAACAAATCATTTTTTTTTTTTCCTGCACGTCCTTTGACTCCATAGGGCCTTCTTCCAGCTAGAAGCGTATGAAAAAAGCCATAGGAAGGAGAAGATGATCACCACATACAAAAGCTAGGACTTTAAGTACGTTTACCGAACTGTTCAAAAACTGACTTCAAAAAATGATTTGGGGTACAGTCAAGTGTCAATGTGCGCTACCGGTTGGTTCGCCGCCAAAAGAACTCAACTGGAAAAAATCTTTTTTTTTCAATAGGAGGCTAAGGAATTCTATTGACAAAGTTCATGCCCCACGACGAGTCTAATATGGAAAGGGAGTTTATGTTGATGCATTTTCTTGTTGAGAATGAAGAAGAAAAGATGAGGAGCCATTATCAACTGGCCCCAGATCTATCATCACGGACCCTCACAATTCTGAAGCTCTTTTTCTTTCTTTTATTTCTCTCCTTTCTCAACTTCTGGTGCTGCCTACTCTTCAACTCCATACTAACATTCCTGGGTATTCCCATTCCAATTCCTATCGATCATCGTCGGCAGCTTTCAGAGTTTGAGAGGAGTGATAAGGTCGATTTGAGGGAGGATGATTTTTTACAGCAATGACCAGCCCCCCCCGGTGCCGGAAGTTTCTGAGCCACTACCAACTAGCTCAGGAGCCATGTTCCTACTTTGTTTGAAATCCAAGCTGCTGGAGGTCAACCAAGGGGCCATTTGGAGGGAGTTGGATAGCAGAAGGAGCAACCGGCCTCGCCATACAGGTGAGAGCTAAGCTAACAAGGCCTCACATATGCGAAGGCATCACCTCATTGGAGGAAAATCACGGTAGCTGACCTAAATTATCGAATTACGAAAATCCGAACAATTTGAGGGTTACCCTTCACCTAATAAGATTCAACGAATCGTCGAATCATGCCTCGAAGAAGCTAGGTTTGGAAAAAGCTGCGCACGATCCAAAAAGCACAACCAACGATCTATGGCAGAAATAGTCTTTTTTACAGGGACTCCTAAGGGAGTGCTATAATATTGTTCTTGAGAACTAGAGTCTCAAAAATCGAGGTAATGCAAGATAAAAAGTAGAAAAACTCTGGTTTATTCAGTGATGTTAAGAGGGAAGTTTTCATGTTTATTGTTTAGTTTCTAGGCAGCCCAGTCTTTACTTCACTCGGCCCAAGCCAATGCCCAACAACTCCCATGCCTTTCTTGGTCGGACAAACCTAACGGCGATTTCCGACAAGTCTTTCTTGCATTTTTAGCCAGCCAAGAAGCGTAACTATAGAGATGAATATGAAAAGTGTTTCTTACGATTACGGCCCAACAGCCCACTTGAGCACATTTGCCATTCTCCCATTGATTCCTATGAATCTAGGACACTTGTATTTCTCATTCACAAAATCCAATCTCTTGTTTATGCTACTAACTCTCAGTTTGAGTCCATACTTTTGCGTTCATTTTGTTACTAAAAACGGTAGTAGGATCGGAACTCAGTAACCATTTAGGCTTGGCAATCCATGGTAGAGCCCTTATTTATGATTTCGTGCCGAATTCGAACCCGGGTAAACCGAACAAAATAGGTGGTCTTTCCCGGAAATGTTTTAAACAAAAGTTTTCCCCGCGCATACTCGGTCACTTTTACTTTTTCGTTTATTTCGTAATCCCCAGGGTATGAATACCTTATAGAGCTTCACAGTTTAAAGTCATTTTCTCATTACTTTGGAGCCTCTCATTCTTCCATTTTTATATGGCTATTTAACTATAGTTTTAGTGGATTTCAAAGAAATGGGCTTCATTTTTTATGCTTTTCATTACCCGCAGGATTCAGTCCACTAGCGAGTTAGCACCCTTGTTTTAGTACTCCTTGAGTCTAATCCCCTCATTGTTTTTTTTCAGTGCATTAAGTCTCAAGGAATACGTTTATTTGCTAATATGATGAGCGGTCATAGTTCAGTAAAAGATTTTAAGTGGGTTCGCTTTGGACCTATTGCTATGTAAATTGATATGATCTTTTAATTATTTCATAGGAGATCGAGTGTCAATTGTATTTATTAGTTCTTGCATTAACCCGTCCGGAAGAATCGGTGTAGCTATATCACAAGCTCATGTTACTATTTCTACGATGTCTCAATCGTGTATTTACTTGAATGATGCTACAAATCCTACATTAATCTGCTGTTATTTATTTTATAATTGAACTAAATACAAGCGAGGAAAAAGCGCAACATTTGAAGGCCGCAATAGGTCCATGTATTTTTTCACTCTTTTATCTTTCTTTAAAAGAGGCCGCCTTGATATGGGCGGGCGCTTAGCGCCCTTTGAAGTTTGTGCATCTTTCTTACCAGCATATCTGGCTCTCGCATTCCGCTCCCCTATTCGCGCCCCGACGAAAAAGAGCTAACCTAGATGCAGACTGAATCCTTACCACCTTTCGTCGAATAATAGTAAAGCCTACCACTCCTTTTTTGGGATGTCATGAAGAGTTGATCCTCGCAGGTGCCGAAACAGAGGAACCTCCTTGGGCGCGATCAGTCCACCTACAAAGTTGTATGAGTTGTAAGATGACTTCATTCTAGCTTACTTAAACCTTCGGTTTTCGCTTTTAGGCTCATTAGCAAGGGCAGGAGGTGCCGGTTCTTGATAATCAAAGTACTACTCTTTTCAACAGTCGAGCTTGAATTACGCTTAGGTCTTTCCTACGAGAGTGCCACATACTCTCTTTCATTCTATGTGGGCATTGATCCGAAGCTCGGCTATAAAGCAAAGGCAGCACCATCTTTAGTTTAGTAAGCGACTTGCTTGTGGGAAGGAGGCTTGTTTGCGGGAGCGTAGGATAGCTAGCTCGGCTCTCTACTGACTTGGTACGGAGTTGGGCTTGGGACCGATTCCTTAACCTTAATAGGGCTCTTCTTCCGATGCGATGAAATCACCAGTTGTTCGGAAATCCACCTTTGGTTGAGAGCTCCCTCTCTTGATCTTTTTCTTTTAAGCGAAATGAGACTTTCATCTTAGGTGAGTACCCATACCCAAAAGCGTAACGGATGCTTTGCAACTAAGTTGACATGGAAGAACCGCTGCGACGCGGGGAACCCTTATCCATACAAGTTTCTCATATAACGGTTTGAAAGAAGGAACCTTTATATTATAGTGTGAGAGGTGACACCGCGAAGTGCAAAGCCCTCAATCAAGACTTGAGAAATGGCATCCATCACAATACAATAATGTCGTATTTTTTTTTAGTAATAGGGGCTCTTGGAATAAACGATCTATTTATACATGAAAAGCTCTCTTTGATTATTAGTATCCCCTTTCCTTGGATTGGGACGCCATACATCGAGAATCCAGTGTGCAATTCATTTTGATGAGATAGATAGATTGTCCTCAATTAGTCATATAGGTTACACACACAGAATCGGAGCTAGAATAAAGGGTAGGTTGAATCTGAAAAGTACTCTGTCGGGGTAACTATGTTAAGTTAATTGCGTATCGTAAAAAAGAAAAATTTTATGTGCTCCCGGGAAAGAAATTGCTACTCTATTCGATGGATCAGGAACAGTCGAAAAAAGCCAGACCAGTACGGTATCTCTTTGAATCCTGAATATGGTGATACCTCCGATTGTACCAACCTACATATGTCTCTCCCCCATCAATCGGTACTAGTTATTGTCATTTGGATCTCCTTGACTTGATTTGTACCGATGAGAAATGCAAAACGATAAGAAGGATCCTCCTGCTGGGAATTAGATCCTACTCTTTGTCTCCCTTTTCACAGAAAATGGAGAGAATGAATTGATCGATTTATCGGATCCTAGGTCGGGACTGACAGGGGCTCGAACCCGCAGCTTCCGCCTTGACAGGGCGGTGCTTCTGACCGATTGAACTACAATCCCAGGTGTAAAGCCTCAAAATTCTTATTTTTTTCTCTTCATTCGAACTATTTACTTTCGCCGTGTTGTAACAGAAACACGAATGATAGACTATATTCTTATAGAATTTTATATATTTTTAAATGCAGTAGACTCATAGTGGGCTAATTCATGAATGGAATCAAATGGGCCCTTTTCACTAAAGAGTCACGCTCTTCCCTAAGAAAGAGGCTTAAGTCATCGATTCAAGGCTTCTTTATTTTCCACGAAACTCCTGTCTTAGTCTTCATTTTTAAGCCAATGAGGGATTATAGATATGAAAAAAAAGGGTTATACCGCGGCCTTGGCTGATGTCAGTATTTTTTTCAGTTTTTAAAGTGCCGAATGTTTCGATTATAATGATCAAGCTAGTCGATTTAAGGGAGAAACTGCTATGTCACTATAGGGTATACTCTTCCTCATGTTTCATTATTCATATTTTATGTCCTGGGACATAGATATTCTAGATAGCCTATTATGAATCGCCAAAGTCTTCCTACTTCTCCATTGTTCCAATCAGATCCGAAAAACGAGAAAAAATCAAAAGTCAGTGGACCTGAATTGAATCATGACTATATAAGCTATTCTGATATTAAGAGATTCAAGATAGATGAAATCGTGGAAAGCGGACCTTTGATTTCCTTGGACCACGCAAGAATTCGTCGTCCGATTGAATCTGCTTTGTTCCTGGATGCCTCCATAGGAATCCATCGCTATTCCTTTCCTCCACCGAGAAAGGTTCATTCCGAGTCACAAGAGCAATCTCCCTTTTTTTGTATGATTTTCTCTTTTCGTTATGGTAATGCAATGCAAGAGGTCGGAAATCAGGTTGTTTCTGATGATGAAAAGAGCTTTTATCTTATGTGACATTTTTTTTGAAAACCCGAGAAAAGTCGGTAATCTTTTAGAAGACGACTGTCGGTATTTGATGGTCAGATACCTACGGTCGGTATATCTTTTGAAAAGCTCAGACGGAGAGAATAAACGGACTCCTCGAGGGCTACTTAAGCCACTTTAGTGCAAACCAGAAGGACTGGAGCTGTTGGATGTTGCTCAGTGCTGCTATAACTTAACAACCAAAAAGCTCTGCGTCGAACTTCAGCCCCTTCGAGTTGGCCACGGGGCAACAGCGCCTCTTGACGCCCCACCACCATTGCGAGAGGAGGGGGCTTGCCCATCAGCCTACTTTGCCAAGAGGTGACAGGAGCGCAACGAGCCTAGCCCCAACCTACTTAAACAACCTAAAGGCTTGGCCCGGTCTGAAAGAAGAAGAAAGTAGACCTTGTAGAAAAGCGGATAGGAGAGGTAGCCTTTCCAGCCCACCGGAGCAAGGATTTTTAGCATGTTATCCAGTTCTTCAGTAAGCGGAAAGGGGGAAAAGAGAGATGAAAAGCAGCTTTATAGCCCAAAAAGCCATTATGGATAAAGCAGGCTATGGGCCATGGAAGAAAGCCTTTCGAGCCCTATTCCATTCCAACCGGTGAAGAGCGAGGAAGAGAAGTAGGCGTACAGTCAGTAACAGAAGCTTTAGCTTTCGATAGCAGGGCTTTCCTAGAAGAGAGGATGCTTTCTGCCTGGTAAAAGGGAGTTCTCACCCCAGTGGAGTCTAGCTTTCGTTCAGGAGTTAGATTATTGATCTTATTGCGGAAAGTCACCTTGAGGAACCAATCCATGAAGAAGCAATTGTCTTTTTGATAAGCTGGTTATGGCTATATGGGAGCCCCCCCTCTCCGTATAAGTAGAGCTTTTCCTCCATCTAATTATAAATATAGGCCCTCAAAGAATTCATTCCAAGCCCATCTCGCCCTTCCAAAAGTGAGAATGGCAGAATCATGAATGAGAGAATTTCGATAAAGCCTAATTTCCTTCTCCGTGGGAAGAGTGCAATAGAGAGAAAAATTCATATTGGCATCAACTAGAACAGGAATAGCATCAAGTAAAGGACTAGAAGGATTGCTGGTACCTTTAGAGAATCAATTCGAAAAGAAGTCCACAGCAGCAGTACCAATAACCTCCTGATCCTCAACTTCGGAATATTCGGAGCAAAGACCAGAATTCCTTTCGTTGGACGGACCAGGCTTTAGGGAGGGGTGTAGAGGGGAAGTAGAAGTGGGGACAATAGGGAAATTTGTCGATTCTCCTTGGAAGTGAGGCTGTATAGATGTCAGGCGGTTTGGTTTCGCCTCTTCATTCGACTGAAATAAGGCGACCAGCCGCAACAAGGAAAGAGAGGCTCGTTCCATGTTAGCAGCTCGTCTTTTTTCTATTTTGACCAACCGGTCTAACGCAATGTTCAGGTCTTTGTGTGCGTGAGGCCTAGCTAAAAATTATATATGATTCAGGCAGGTGCCACACTGCCTTATGCATCCGCGGCATATTCGCTCTAGACGAAGCCAAGATGTACCCCCGTGAAACCGTCTAAGTAGAACTTCCAAGAATTTGGAGATCAAAACTATGCTTCGAGTGTGTTAGGAGGAAAAAGTCCTGTGGCACCGACCGGGGACTGAGAAGGTGGAGGAAAGTAAACAAGCAAAGGCCAGAAAGTATACTAAATAGAAGTTCGCTCTGAAAGCTATAGATTTACTTCTTGCTTGCTGCCTTCCCTAAGATTGATTGGGAAATGGATTAATTATTAACATAACCAACCTGACAATGAGGTTTTTGAATTCCTTTTCTTCCAAGAAACTAGAGGGTCTACGGGCAAGCGCTAGTGCTTTTTGCTCAGACAGCCTTTCCTACCGAGGTGAGTAAGCTAGAGCTCCCTCCTTTATTCCATTCTTCGTTCCTTCCTACGGGTAGGGGACATTTCCTAAAAGAAATTCCTAAACTGCTATTGTATTGATAGTACGAGCATAAAATTAGCAGTTTCCGCCCTTTGGTTTAGCTGATAGAGGACTATTCAATTAACCCATTTCTTAGTTCTTTCCGCATGAAGAAACGTAGACGCTATTTGCTGCACCAGCGCTTGATAGGAGAAAGAAAGTGCCATATTCCCGAGTAGGACTTCTCTTCGCTCTTTGTCTGGCCATGGTCAATCAAATTAGAAATCTTGTCTTCTAAAAAAGGGGTACTGTCTTTCTTCATTTCCTCCTTGGATAGAGTGCTTCCTAAAACGATTACTGCAAACTTTCTTTCAACTAGGGAAGGCTAGGGGATTCTCCTAAAGACAAAAGCATTAAGAGAAGAGGAATGCAGGGATTCCATCGCCTTTCTTTGTAAGATCGAAGACTTGCTTTCCGTATCATTGTTACCAAAAAACTCCACGGTCAGGATCTTCGCCGCTGTCTGTCCCTAAGGCTTACCTATTTAAGTCAAATCGGGAACCTCCTTCCTTCCGTAGTCTCTTCTTGTATGATGACACCACTGGCCAATGGAAGTAGAGAAAGCTTTAGCAACGGTTAGGAATTGGATCGATGACAAAAGTACGGATCCCGATTGCTCTGTCACTTCATTTTTTTATAAAGTGAGAAGCCGTACCTTGCCACATGAAACTGGGTCTGACACTACCATTTTCTTATCCCGCCCCCCAGCCCTAGTGAGTGAGCAAAGCAAGCTATACCTGATACCGAGCAAGGAAACTTACCCTGCCACAGTGATCATGGAAGTAGCGAATTGAAATGAGAGTGGCAAGGAAGAGACCAAGCAATAGGCATTCCGTTCTATCTTTGTGAGAGTCCTTGCTCCACATTCCTCTACAAGAAAAAGAGCAGATCGAGCTGACAAAGAGAAGGGTTTGGCTGTTGCTATCGAGCGAGACATGAAACTTTTGATCGAGATGGAGATGCTCCTGTGTCAGTTACTAGTCCACATGTACCAAACGAAGGACCGTTTTCCAAATAAGATTGAAAGTGGAGAGGTAGCAGATCAAGGTTGGACGGATACGGGAATGCCAAAAGAAGAGATGATTGCCTGGTACTGTATGGACATCTCAACTCGAAAGAAGCACGAGCGGACAGCTTCTTCCAGCTAACCAGCGAGTAAGGAAAGGTCAGTAGGGAAGAAGCTAGTCTTTCAAGGAAACACAAGACAGAGTGCAATTGCATCGATTAACCTCTTTGGGTTGGGGAACGGTAAACAGATTCCTAGTCTTGATAGAGTCTATTGTGCGCGTGAGAGCTTTCTATGCTTAGCGCTAGGAGTGGCACTTGCCTTGCCTTCCTATACTGGAGAAGTAGGTTGAAGGTAGGGAAAGACGGAGGATAAGCAGGTTTTTTAGGCGTCTGTAACTGTAATTCAATTAGGCTTAGGGCGAAGAGTGAAAGAAGGGGAAGGGTCTAACAGAAGGGTGAGATAGGGAATGGTGGAATGGGCTTCAGGCGGTGAGGCATGGCTTCGACTCCAAGTTCCTCCTTAAATGAAATAGGGCCACTTTCCGCCTAGTCTAATCTTTCAAACGGTCTTAGACTTCCTTCTTTTGGAATGAACAGAGTGAGCCAAAGAGAGGCGGGCAGGCCTTCACTCCCTTCGTCGATATGCGGAATCGTCTTGCGACCAACATTCTAACCGTTAGCGGGCGGGCAATCCCCGATTGAGTTCGAAGGGGAGCAAAGTAGGAAGGGGGCAAGAAAGTGAAGTTCATAGCCAACTGAAACCGTCTCTCTAAGCAGCGACCTTTTCCCTTGAAATCGATGAGGGAAAGAACAGAGGATCCGTCCGTAACCATTTACAAGCGTATCTGAAACGATTTCTATTAACCGCCGCCGTTCTACGTCCTAACATAGACTGATTCTTCCACAGATCTCTAGAATGGGGAGATGTATTTCTTTCGGTATAAGGTAAGTTCCGGAATGCCGAAGATATGGGAACGTCCTCTCAAGAGGGATTTTTCAAGCTCCACACGACAGTGCCACTAGCCCATCTTCGACGCATGGGAAGATACGTGCTCTTGGGGACCATTCCTCAAGCTAAAATAATACCCGAAGTAAACCTATCATTTAGGTAGGTTTTTCTGCCTCCCAGGTGTAGATAACACTTTCCAGGTGCCGTCACTTTTTTTTGAACCATTCTCAAGCCAATAAAAGCCGAAGCGGCCTGGACATTTCCATTAAATAAAATAATGTTTTTGTACGGTCCTACAGCCGTGGAGCTAGGGTCCAGGCAAGATCGAATTTTAACCTATTCCATAGGTATTAATACTTACCCGAACGAGGACCTTCTCTTCCCTTATTACCCGACCCTGTCCACCACGCGCGCAGCATCTCCCCAGATTCCAAAGCAATAGGAAAAATTATGGCCCAAAAGCTCTCACCAGTATGGGTTTCCGTCCCAAATTATGGTAGAAAAAGCACTCGTAGAACTACTTTCAAGAAAAGAAAAATTTTTTCCCCCCCCCATGTTGTTTTGGTACCAAGTGTGCAACTATAAATGAAAATGCTTAGGCGCTTGCTGACCCAACCATCTGAGAATGAAGGGATCTCTATGGACCGGTCCGTGTAAAGAAACACATCAAGATGGGATTCGCATCTTTCCTCCAAGTAAGAGGCACTCAATGGGTTCAACTCTTGCATATCGACGCTTTCCCTTACTAGTACAAGTAAGTGTAGAGGCGCTATTCGAGGAAGCTTGGGGTAGCATAAGCTGGCTAATGAGTACCATCGCTAGGGAGAGAGGCTTTTAACCTAGTTCTACGTTTAAATTGAAAAGAGGGGATAACTTACTATACGGAGAGGGATAGTAAAGTGCCTTCTCATCTTTCTATATAGAGGATCCTGATTGCTGCTATCTGTTATATCCATAATCGGACAGAGCGAGAGACTGGAAGCCGAAGGGGGATAGAAGGGGAAAGAATCTATCGTAATTCAAAGCACTAAGAGGAATTCAAAGTCGGCATCGCTTGCCTCCGGTGGCTTCTTTTAGGAGAGTTACTACTTTACTCAAGGGAGAGGAGTGAGAATATCCTATATGAAGGTCATGTCTAAGGCCTGAGTCCCGCACTGGTCTCGTTTCCTTTCAATTTTTTTAGCCTTTTCATATATTCATATAGCTGCCAGGAGGCTTTTTCCTCCATATAGGCCCTCAGGCTTAGCTAATGAATAGCTGTAATATCAAGTTAGGATGGAGTTGAAAAAAGAGAGGATTCACCTGCCAAATTGGATTCTCTACTCATAAAAAAGCAAGAAAGGTATATAAATAGACTTCCTGAAGGATTTCAATTAGAGTGGGGAGCAGGTGGAGAAATTGACAAAGGCAAAAGATGCATGGACACCTGCTAGCTAAGTCTAGTTGAACGTCCCCGTCCCCCCTTCCTTAGGTTCAAAAGAATCAATGAGGCTTCAACCTTCCTTTTAGGTTCTTTGGATTCTGTTATCAAAGTTCTTATTATAAAGACTTTTAGTCCCCATCACCGCGGGAAGAGAAAGCTTTTTAGTTCAGATCCTCACGGGGCAAAGAGAAAGAACCAGACCTAAGGGAAGAAAGAAGGTAGTAAGAGGGAGGGCATTGAACGAAGTAAGGAGCAAGCCATTAGATTTAGTCCGATGAGCAGAAAGACGAAGTCGAGAACTAAGTGACGAAAGAAAGTAAAGATTTGAGTATGACAAAGGAAAAATGGGAATGGAAGCCCAATGGGGACCGAAAGTTGAGAGTATGATATGGGGTCTCTTCTCTCATCCCAGTGGGAATTACTGAAAGATCGGAATATCTTCGATAGAAGCCAAAGGGCAGGGCTAAAAGACAGAAGTACTTTTAATGCTTTGGAAGCTTAGTCCAACGAGAGCCCCCTGTCATCAGTCATCTGAATTAGGCCTCCTTACATTCGGCTAGCGAAAGCGTGAGTTCCTTTTAGGCAGGTAATCCCGATAAGCGAAGATCTATTGAATCTGTCGTATCTCCACTAGTGCAATTGGAGCAGAGGTAGGCGATGGATTCGTAAGAGCTTTTGTTAGGCATGGGACGGCCTAAGCGGTGAGAGGAAAGACAATGGTTTGAGGTGGCCTGAACGAAGTAGTAGCACAGTGAGGAATGTCCCTTATTAACTAGAAATATCTGGTGAAGAGTGTAATTTCCTTTGGTCTCCTCAGTGATGTTATCAGTGAATGTTACAGGATCCTGCTGGTAACTCCTACTCCATAAACCGAGTATCTTCTTAGTTAGCTTGGGAGCTTATACCACTTCACTCCTTTCTCGATAAGTAAGGTAGGGTTGCCTGTTTATTCCACCCCCTTCTCGCTCAGTTTCAGAGTGTAAGTTCTAGTCCTGGGACTTCAGGGTGGTATTTCCAACAACAGAAGGAGAAAGCATCTTGAGTCCATTTGCTTTTCCTTAAGTAAGGGAAGACAGAAAAACAGAAAAGAAGGAGATTCACTCTTCAGTAATACCGCGTTTAACTAATTCTCCGGCAATTAACAACTATAAAAGCAACAACCAATTCTCCCGTCATTGCATCTTCCAAGCCGCTTATTCCCCGAAGTCACCTTAACTAGTTTCTTCCGCACCTGTCCCTGTAACGGACCCTACATGCCTTTAGCTACAAATAAAGACTCTCAAGAATTAATGGGGACTGTCTTAAGAGGGCCTGATATCCTTCTGAGATATTGTCAGGAAGAGACCTTTAACCCCTGAACGCCACCTCACGACTTGCAGAAATCAAATCTGGCAGTGCTTGGCCTTTGTGATGGCTTTGAGAGTCTTGGAAAACAATGTCGTATTCCGCCAGGAGGCATATTGCCACCCTTGCTATCCTACCCAGAAAGAGAGAGGCTTTCTCGAAATAATGTATTTCATTATTCAGTGCGCCCATGCGAGCGATGAGCCAAGTTTGTGTGATAAAGCATGGTACTAAGCCAGTCTGTGGAGCAGCCCAAGCGAATGCGCAGCACGTCCGTTCTAGTGCTGAATATCTGTATCTCGTAATCCGTGAACTTACATTTCTCCCCCCAAGTTTAGTTCGTGGGATCGGCATCTCCTGAATGGCTTTCACCTTGTCGGGATTAACATCTCACTCATCTTCTGCACACAAGCTAGCACCATGACCGTTCCCAGACGACCGGAACAGTGACACATGCACAGTTACTTTGGGCGTCAATTACCCAGGAAGAGTGGCTGGGCTGCCTCATCTCGAAAAGCCATTAATGACTCTTATTCCTACCCAACGGATCAACCGCAGAGCTCCGGGCCAACCCTGTTAACCAAGTGATTCTCTCACGCCCTCCCCTACCAATTCTGTCCTTCCAGTAAAGGAGATGGATGAATGGAAACGCCAAGTAAAACAGGAAAGCTTAGCCCTAAGGTCCTTAACCAGGGTTTGAAGCCCTATTTTTAGGGGGTGATGGGAGGTGAGTTCGGGTATAGGCCTGGGTATGTGCTATCGGTATGATTTCTAACAGGTCCTACTCTGATCTCACTCTCAAGCTATTCTCTTTACATAGACAGGCGACTCCCGTCCCTAGAACCAGCTAATTATCTCTCTACAACTGCATTTGGCTCCTAAGATACCTTATTAGTAACTCAACTCAAATGGCCATAACTACTCCCTTCAGGTTTAAAGGCGCAAAGAAAGAAACTTCTTAACAAAGCCTTAACTACTTAACATTCTATAAACCATAATGCAGTACTGGAACCTAACTCGAAAAACCTGGAAAATAAAAACTATATCTTTAAACATCCTAAATCATCACCTTTTTTTTTCATTTTATTTCAGCTAAAAAAAAGAGAGATTCCGTTTGTGTTTCAGTTTACCCTTTCCCTTCCATGTTAATCAGTTGGAAATAAAGCAAGAAAATCCAACTGAAAAAAACGAGAAAAAAGGGGATCGGAATTGACGGTCGGTAGGGGGTTCCTATTAAGGTCTTTCCATCCATTAACGAAATTGCCAACCAGCCACCGATACGGATACCCGACTTGAGGAAGCAAGCACCGGCCGGAGTGCCCCTCAGAAGCTTATTTATTACTAAATCTCTTCCTTTATGTGATGGCTCCTCGACATCTGTTCCCTCAGGTAACCATAACTTTGGACGGATGATATTCTGTACCCATCTATGGAAACCATCTTGGCTGACATCCTCGCAGCACATCCTATCCCTCCCCCGATTGATTCCACCTCTGGCAGACAGACTTACCAAGATGAAGAAGTTATGCAGATCGAGATAAAAAGGGGCTGGGAAATGTACTTTTGATTGAGCTTCAAGGAGTCCCTAAACGGCCAAAAAAGGAAAACCCCCAAAAAGAAGAAATAAGGAATAGGGATCGTTTTCGTTAGCCACCAGACGACGGGATCATACCCGCACTTCCTTTGCCTTATCTGAAGGATGTTTCCAACAATGAGGCGGAATACGAATCAGTAATTGCAGGGCTCGAAACTAGCACTTCAAATTCCCATTGAAGAGCTTTACAGGGGACTCAGAGCTATGCCTGTGGAAAGTAGTTACGTGGTGAGTATATAGTCAAAGAAGACGAGCTTGATCCCTTATCATGATGTTACCTTTTCTTATTTCATGTTGCTGACAATTTCTGCCTGCTTTTAATAAACGATGAAAACTCATACAGAACTCTTATTACAGCCCCAAATCCTAACTGAAAAAGGCAAGAAAACCATTCAACATTATATCCTCAGCCTAACTCATAATGTAAACCAACAATCACCCCCGGTTTCAACAAAACTAATCTTCTCCTTCACCCTCACCTCCAACTACGAAAAAACCCTAAAAAACCTCATCAAAAAAATAAACAAAAACCCTAGAAGCTTCCAACCTCCCCAAATTACATAAATCATAACTACCCCTAACTCCTCAAAAACACCCCCGAGCCCCAAAAAGCACCAACCAACACTTACGAGAAACCCAAAACCATTTGAGCTTCAAATACAACCATGAAAAAAAAAACCACCAAAAAGAAAATAAAAGAGAAAAAATATCTTTCAACGAATCATCCCACCAAAAAATATATACAGAGCCAAACTAGGCTTATCAACAGAAAAAAAACCCCATCAAACTAAAGCTTAAAAAACACAAACCCCCCCAGGACATACACCCCACCCAACCAAGTCCCCAAGACGTCTACAATCAAGAAAACCAAAGCAAAAAAGGAGAAGACAAACCGAAACTTCAATATAAAAAAAAAAAACACAAGCAATTAATAAATACACAAGAAAACACCGGACAAACTAAAAAATAACCAAAATAAAACAGCTAAACAAAAAGACACATCAAGGAATCCAAAGATATAATATTTCATCCTTTTATCAAAAGAAAAAAAATATCCTTCTCCCAACTTTCAAAAACCCTCTCTCCATGTAAGGGCAAAACCGGTCCTGCTTTCACTCCAGTTCAGAAAAATGCCACATTCTTTCAAAAATGTAACAAGAGCCATACTTGGCCCGGGAAGCTGACTCTTTGGCAAAAAGAACGTAAATGGTGCCTTTAGGGCTGCTTCAATGACACTTCCTGACAGCAAAATGATCACTGATAAACAGCTAGTGAAAAGGAGAGTGTTACAGCCACTCGGCCCAAAATTCCCGAATTGTTGAAAACCTGATAAACAGTGCTAGAGGGGATGACTCATCATCCAAGGAATTTGGCATTGGAACAATAACCTTTGAGCCATTTCCTAATCAATAGTCCTTCCTAATTAATAGGAATTTATTAATAGGAAAGAAAGCCGCGCATAACATAAAAGGAATAGGCGGAAACGACTAATCCTTAGCCAAGGTTCTTTTTTTCGGGTCGGGGGTAATCATCCAAATCCAAATGGCATCTATTCTTCCTTTATCTTCGATGGTTGAGGCGGGGGACTTCTGGTCCTTCTCTTTTCTTTGAAGAACGAGGTAAGGGTATCCATTGACGCTTCTTACCTTACACACCCCAAAAGAATCAATAAGATTCATGCGTGAGGCCAAGGGTCTTGTTCTAAAGTAAAAATTCCCCTGTACTAAACAATTACAACCGGAGAAATACATGGAACAACTAAGGGCCCCTAAGCTGGTTGGCTTTGGGTGAATGCCCGGGCCTTGAGATTTATTACTTTCAGCTTAGTCACAAAAGTGCAGCTCCGCTCGTAAACTCGGGTTGGCTTAGGGCGGTCGAGTTGCTTAACGCGCTCTTCCCGCTGGTCGAGCTATTTGCAATTCCAATTCCAACCATGATAGCCGGTTTCCTCAGTGAGAATAAAGGGAGGAAGACTGACCTCGACACGGAAAAAGGCTGAAAAACGAGAGAGGAGCCTTTATTCTTTATCTATGCCTCTTTAGAACAAATTCCTATTCCAAAGAAAACGAGATTAGATAGGGGGATTCTTTATTGGCCCCAGCGAGCAGACAGGAGCTAAAGATAAGGCTTGGGCTGGGTATGTAAGAAGGCTTTCTCCGACTCAGAGTGAGAATATAGGAACGAGAGGAGCTGAAGTTAAGTGAGGTCGCTTGTACGGTGTTGACATGAAGGATTTCCTTCACTGTAGCACCATAGCCTTCTGAAGCCGAAGGAAAGAGAGGAGCCGAGTACTAGATAGTGGCCAATGGATTTAAAGTAGAGGGGGTTGGGACCTATTCCAAGAAAAAGTGAGTACTTGCCTTAATTTATCCCTTGGTATTTCTTTTCACAAGCTTCTAAACAGGTCGTTGAAGTTGCGGAGAGATTACAGTGGGCCGGTCCGGACTACATTTTTTTACTTTTATGAAATGTGGGGTATGGTGGATTTGATCCTTAGTTCTATGTTTGTATAGTTTATGGTAAGAAGAAATTATAGGAAGGGCTACCGTTCGGGCTTCTTCCTCGAAGCCCTTCACTCCGTATTGATAGTAGGGGAAATCAATGTATTATACGGAAAAGCAAGCAATAGCTCTACCCACTAGTCCAACAACAACAGCAACAACTAAAAAGCCACATCTATAACTCGAAGAAACTCATAAATAAGGGAAAATTGTGATTGATTCTTACTTAGCGATCAATGTTGCCCAAAAATACCCAATTACAATCAACTAGGCTCTCGATGAAGTTTTCCAGTATATCGTTTCCACTTATAATGTTTGTACCACTCTTTCTCCTCCCCATGCTTTCAGTTGGTCAACAACCAACAATCCTCTACAGTACATCACTACTAGAACGAGGCAAGTCGTTAGGCTTGGCTTATTTTTTGTTTTGGGGGGATCGGGATCAGTTAGTCTTTCGACTTCCGGTTAGAAGGATGTAATTTCCTTATGCCCGATAACTTTCAGGAGGAGTGAGCAAGAATTGAGTTCCTAAATGGAATTTTCCTAGTCCGGAGCCGACCAGCATTCCGAGTGAGAATTGCTTGGGAAGGAGTTCCATTTCCGTAATTGGAGAAATCCATAAATGTGGATTGGTAGATCTTTCACAGCCGATGATGATATTCTTTCGGAAGAGGGAGTTTACCATGAAACGGGTATTTTCCCTTGAACCAAAATCGCCATGTGTTAGGCAAATAACTGAAAGTTAATTTCAGGTTTTATGGAAGAAACCACCGGACTTCAAGAAGGGTAACACGATGTATTTAACCTCTGGAAAGCCATCAACAATAAAATGGGTTCTCGCCTCGACGACCCCGGGAAAAATCGGGTAGCCCACCAAACTGGCCTAAGGAGAGAAAACCAAAATTCGACAAAATGGACAAGCCTTTTCGCTGCTATGTCCCGACAGCTGCATGATCATCAGAAAGTCCTAATTAATTAAGGCAAGCATGAGGGTGACCACCTTTTAACATCTATGTGATTAGGTCCTTCCATTTCTTGAACCTGCTGAACTCCGGTAAAAGAAAATAGCTTGGGCTCACTTTTACAGCCATGTGCCGACGGCCCATTTTGTTCACCTGCCAATTCGATATTATGGTGATGGAGCTCCAACCGCTTACGCTTATTTTTACTCTATATATGTGGGCACCTGAACTCTTTAGAATGAATTCCATATAGCCCTGGTTCCCTTCTATCCTCTATATTCTTCTAATAACCTGCTTCTTTTTCCTGGGCCAAGGCCTTTTACATTCCGCTTAGAGCGTGCCTTTCGGGTATTAGAATTTCACTCCATAATATGCCCGCGCATTTGTTCAACTCATAATGCCGCTTTTCTTTTCGACGACTCTGGCTCGCTTTATTTCGTCATACACTGCGACTCGCGAGCTGATGTCTACATTTTCAAGAGAGTCGCTCCCCCTAATTTCAGTGCTTAAGCATGGTTCCTTGGTAACCGTCTAGTTTTTTGTCTCAGTAAAAGCACTGAGAAAATTAAATCTATCTGCTAAATGAAGGTAACCTGATTCGGTTCTAGAGGATAGACAGAAGGGATGGAACGTTACGCATGGCGAAGACAATAGTCCGTCTTACAACAGGTTCGTTCAGGGGGAGAGAGCCACGAGATGAGACCTGTCAGGAGTTAGAGTTCTCGTGCTGCTTGAGATACGAGCGGAGTTCAATGGAGGACAATGGAGATAGGGTTACAGTAGTCTTACCCATACCCTCTCCATGAAACAACTAGACAGCCCTCCTCAATGTAAACAAGTAAATAGTAAGAAGAAGGACACGGTCCAGAGAAAGCTCGCTTGACAGTTAGCAAGGTTTTACGGAGTGAGCTAACCCAAAACTATAAATAGATAGTCAGCTCTTTCGTTTATCACAGAGTCAGGAACGTGGCAGCTTGCTACAATTCAAAATCCCCATCTTCTAATTGGAATATTTGGCTCTAAAAAAATCCGCCCTATACTTAAGAAAACATTCCGTTAGATTAAAAAACCAGCATTCATTGCAAGTCATAAGACTCACTGGGATTCAATCCCCTATAAGAATTGCCGATCACTAAGGGAGCAGAGAAATAGACTTAGCTAAGAAGGATATACGAGAAACCTAAGGGAAGACACAGGCTCAATCTTCACCAACTTCTGTACTAAAATCTTCTTCGCAGCGAGATGCGCGCGAGCACCTTTTTTCTTAGTGAGCGGCCTAGCGGTGCATCAGTCAGACACAAAAAAAAGAGAAAAGAGAATTGAAAATAGAAGGGGAGGGATCAGGAATAGGCACTATAAGTAATGAATCTGTCTTTCTTCCTACGTCCTTATCATTAAGGAAATAAAACCTCTGAAGAAGTAGAAGTTAGGAAAGATAGAAAGCCTAATTGAAGGAATCATTCTTTCTATTGTATGAATACTCCCTTAGGAGTGTAGTAGTATATATGAGTAGACAATACCACCTACTAAGGGAGTAGCTAAGCCTATATTCGTCTATAACACTGCTCCTGCAATCAAGGGGTCTCTGAAACTGTGAACTACCTTTCGAATTCTAAAACTTCCCTAACCCTATAACGATGGTTTGCTGATGCCTGCATTCCTATTCTGCCCCTATCAATTCAAAGAAATTGGTTTCCGTTAGTTCCCGCTTGTACTTTCGCTCTGAGACAGAGCGTTATGCGATTCTTCTTATTATAAGGTAGATTTTTTCTGTTCCCTATCTACTGGTATCACTACAAACCAATGAAACGTGGAGTTCTCTTAGAGAAGTATGAGCACAATCCGGATCGAGAGCGAGATACCAACCTGAAAGGGTTTGTCCATTACGGGCCCTGTTCGGGCTGCGCGAACGAATACAATCCACCTTGGAGATGTTGTCAAGAGTATAAACTGTTGCTGTTCAGTGGGCTAAATATTAACGACTTTCATTATAGCAAGATTAATAGATAGGGGACTTCCAGTTAGCGTAAAGAGAGAAAGAGAAATGGCAGATCAGTCGTGGCGGTCGTCTCGAAACACCATGCTAAGAACGGTAAAGCATGAATGGCACACAGCCTTTCTGAGCGAGCCTTCACACACACACACACATTCCAGTATCAACAGGACAGAGAAGAGAATGCAAAGCAAGAGACCATTGCCCTATTCGGTGCGCGAAAGGGATACTCTTTTATTTCGGGTCGAGAGGCATCCTGCACTCACGCCTGGTCACGATACTTGGGCTACGAACCAACACCATCTGGACTGGGGAAAAGGGGAAAAGAAACCTCCAATCCCCACCTCTCCAACATCATAATAATAAAGAATTGTCAAGCAGCAATTTAGCGTGCCTGTGCCTTAGCTTACTAGATTCAGAGCTCTCTTGCAACGGCGAGCTAGTCAGGAAATCCCAAACCAATTAGGAAGAAGTCCTATCTCCCTTGCTGGAGGACAAACGAACACTTCTCTATCCGTGAGAGATTCATCAATCATCGAGTTGGAGTTGGCGGTATCCACCCCTTTACAGCTCATTATTCGAGCGTGTCTTCGCCACTCAACCAAATAAAGAAATTGAGCAAAGCCCAGGCAAGCAAGCAAGACAATCATCAATCTTATGTCTTTTAACTATAGAAGAGCGGAAAGAAAGAAGTTCTACTTGTCCAACAGTATTTTTTATATTGCCCCAAAACACGGGGTTGATGAAATGAAGTAAAGCCCCATATAATTTCTTTGCTCGATAAAGACATCTTAAAGAGCGACTAGGGGTGACTGAGTGGCAAGTCTCCCTCCTCTAGGTCTAGGTATTCATCCCGTCTATGAAAAGCAACCCTCCAAGAATCCATAAAACTCATTCATGAAGATGCCGTTTGTATCGAGTCCCCTTGTTTCCAGCTCTTTCCTTCAAGCGATCGCACATTTAAGGAAATCGGACGGTGGGCAGCCTCGCCTATTATGCTCGCTGGTGGGAGTAGTCTATTATGGACGTATTATCAATGGCCTCACTTATCAGTAAAGGGGCTACCGAATCAATTCCGCTAGCCCCCCTCGATTAGTTTGGTTGAAAGGCCCTTCGGTATTTTCCATCATCAGACGAATCTGTATAAGACGCCTCTCGGTGCATGCTACTATATTGTAGCGTGCGTGAGGTATTACGGCATCGAGGGCTTGGAATCGAGGAATAGCAATTTACCCCGTTAACACAACGGGGGGGAAGGGGGGGGAGGGGAGTGGTGGGGGAGAGTAGGGGTGCGGATTGTAGGGAGAGTGAGGCGGGACGTCCACTTAAGCCTGAATTCGTTTATTCGAGTTAACGGGTCGTAATGAGCAGAGGGCGACGAGAGATAGCGGATTACTTTGGCGGAGGGGGCAGGGCATAAATGAGACTAAGGTGGTTGGGCGGCCGACGGGAATTCGCTTTAGAGAGAGAGAGTTTGCAGCCTCTCACTCCGTAGCAGTCGTTCTGTCCATGAGCAACAAGCTCCACATGAAGGAGTTGTCCATTCAGGCCATACCTTTCTAGAGGACTTCCCAGATCCACTTCCATCTCCATGGTACTAGTGGTAATAAGGTAGGGAGCACCGGAATGGGCAATCCTTGTTTGATGAGGATGCGAGAACCAATACAACAATTGTATGCAGGGGGAGTGAAGGGAGTCAGCAAGGCCTTTACTCGAATCCATCTGAGAATCCTCTCCACCGAGGGAAGCGTGCTGAGATGCGAATCGTAGCAGGGGTTGTGAGCTAGTAGCTTTCCTTACTATTGCCCTCATTTACGACTAAGGTTTTCAATTGGAAGGATGCAATCTTACTTGGAACTGTTCTTAGCCAGTTCAGCTTAATCCTCCATATGCGATCTTTTCATACTTGGTCAGATTATTGAATCCTCAATGTGAACGAGAAGTGGGCGGTAAGAGAGCGCCTGAGTAAGGCGCTTGGGGAGTGAGTGGTGCCACATCCTAACGGGAACGTGGGATGAGTGCGTGTGAACAGAATGGAAGCAGGACTACGTGCTTTGTCTAGATTCGCGATGTAGCGCGAAGCAAGACACTCATTATCATGAGAATTAAGCTGGAATCGGAGTATCACCGCGCCGGCCACTCACTGCTTTCCCACTTTCCCTTTCTCTCGCTTGCTTCACCTCCCAATGAGTATAAGGCCTCGAAAACTGGAGTCTACCTAAAATCTTCCCCAGCTCCTGGCACAATGCGTGTTTATGGCAGAATGCAAAACAGCGAGCGTCACTATTTAGAGGCACAGCGAGAGAGAGACATGCGAGTAGTACCCGTGCGAGTGGAGAATGACTAAAGACCCGTATCCGACGAGAGCGTGGAACTGCGGAGACTGGATAATGCCGGCGGGGCGCTAACCCGAGCGCATACGCGCATTCATGTGCGTCGCTCATCAACCAGGTATCTTCAAGTGGAATAAGCCTTCTCTATGAAGAACCGAGCGACAGACAAACCATGAAGGAGAGAGAGAGTAGTCCTCGCTGTTTTTCCCATCAGCTCCTTCCTTCCGTTGAGAGAGTGCAGAGAGACAGTCCGCATTGGGAGAAGAGCACATCACACACACGCCAAACCAAATGAGAGCAGAGCATTCGAGAGCGCGATGCTTACTATCCGATGGTGGCGGCTAGCTGGGAAGTGCGCGCAGCGAGTGAGTGAGACTAGCTGAGACTTATAGTAGATTAAACGCAGTGAACGGACGCAGGCGCGGGTGGGAGCGAGGAAGCGGGAGCAGGTGTATTTTTTTACTGTAAACAGGCTACACCCCAACGGGGGCTCGAAACTATACTTTCTTTTAATGAAATAGAGATGGTCTTTACCCTAATTAATCATTTACTCAAGAGATTCCCCGTCCCTTCGCCTTTTTTTCCCGTGGGTGGGTATTGCGCTTTCCTTCCTTCTAGGTTCGAGAAATCTGCAGGAGGCAAGAAAGGGGCCTTCCATATAGCATGAGTAAGTTGTAGTTTTAGGGCATCTCATTACCGCGCTCTTGCTTCCTCGAGCATACGGATGCCTAGCATCAGGAGGTTTCATTCGCGAGAGAGAGAAGTCTTCTCATCAGTATGAGTGAAGTTTCCTGTTTCTCAATATCGCGATATCAAGTAGGGATCCAGCTGAAGTAACGCTCATCGATTATTCTATTCTGATCTTAGCTTTCTAGCATTATTACTACCGATGATAGTGGCATAGCTTTCTTTGGCATCTTCGGGTGCCCTACTATCCATGCGTCGAGCGCGTGTGGCATATGAAAAGTAGAGTCTTTACGGGGCTTCTCGGATCTTTCCATGTTTCGGCAAGCGATCTATTCTGGCACTGATATTCCCTTGCCGTTTAGCCTTTTATCATTAATTCAGCTACCAGTGAATCCTGTTGTTTTTTGGAGGAACTTTCTGCATTACTTTGAGGCTGGTCTACGTCCCGAATAGGTTCTCAACTTGCTTATGCTGCTCTACTCTTTCTTCTTTCAAATCTCTTTGAGAAACCGGAAAAGCCTTCCAGGGAATAGAGCTGTTACATGGCTCCTGATCATAAGAGCACGCGCTCGACAGACACTTAGATCAGTTTTTTTTTCTTTTCGCAGAAATGCAGTTGAGACCCTGAGAGGCACTTATGGCACGAATTGATTCGAACCTTTCTTGCTACTCCAGGATGCTTCCTTGAGGCATCAACCATCCGGGCAGTGCAGATAGTTTTTTCCTAGAGGACGAGTCTTTTCGGAGCGTAAGTCAGGCGGAGCGGGTGCGTGAGGTTGAGAGTCCAGAGTAGAGATGATAGCAGCCTTATTTCAGCATCGCGTTGATAAGTCAACCGAGTTGAAGAATAACATCAAATGTTGGCATACACTACACTACACACAGGTTTTTCTTAGTGCCCTTCCCTTTGTTCTTGTCAAGAGATCAAAGACTGGTAGGCAGGAGCTAAGGCCCAGCAGACTTCACTGCCCGAGGGACGGACCTCTGGGCGCGAGAGAAACCCTGTCTGAGAGCTTGGCCAGCAAGCATTTGGACATTTTGAATGGCCACTCGAGGAGCTGTCGCGAGGCGACAGATGTAGAGGATCCTGACAAACTTTCTAGGGGAGAAAGAGCACACCCTTGAAGAGTTGACTTTCGAGAGTAATTGAAGATGATGTCTCAACAGTTAGCCAAGAGAGGTTTATGGCAAACCTGGAAGGAGTAAGGAGGGATAAATGATCTAACCTCAGTGAGAATGCCTCAGCTTGCTTTTCAGTGTGAACCGGTGGACTGATTTGAGGTGAAAGGTCTTGTAAGTACTCCGGATGGAATGGAGGAGAGCTCTATCTCAGATGCGAGTGACACCTTCTCCAACTTGAGCGCGTGACGAATGCACTATTCGAAATGCGTCAAGAGTCGTTGTCAGCCGTTGAATAGCGTGCGATATTTGAGCTCTCATTGCTCTGGTTGTCACTGATTCCCCATGGATGGCGTCCGGCTCTGCCCATCAGAGGTCCCTTCTATCCCATCCCGGTTAGCGATTTCATTTCCTCGAGTTGTTATGGCCTATTTTCTTCTTGAGTGCTCAGCCCTTGTGAACTTGAACCAAATAGAGCGAGTCAGTTGTTGGAATTGCGATCTGCATTCCTCGATTGGCGTTCCCATACTGGCTTTTCCTCCAAAGGTGAGTTGAGGTGACTGCAACGATTCGGTCCAACTTCTGTCCCTGATGTAACATTAGGTGACCTGTGAGTTAAGATAGAAAGGCGTTTTAAAGACAGCTGTAAAGAAAAGGAAAAAGGGAAGAAAGTAAGGTAATACCTCTCAGATTCTCAGCTGAGGAAGGCATAAGAAACAATTTCTAATGGAGGCTCGCCTAGTCCTCTCCCAATGGTCTTTCATCTAAAAGTCCATCCACTCCGCAGTTTCAGATTCCCGATTAATCCTCTCCAGCTTCCGCTGAAGTCAGAAAGCTGACTTGAGAGCCTTTTACTTCTTGTTTCCGGTTAACTTTCTCTCCTATCGAGGTAGTCAAGGAGGTTTGAGGGTCATCTTATTCTGAGTTTCTCTCTGAGTCTCCCTTGAGTCCAATTCAGAACAATGCAAGAAGCCGAGTCCTCCTTGAATTGAGGTCCCTTTTGATTACAACCGCCTTTCCACGTATATCTTTTCTTTCCTATTGCTGTTGGTCTTTGGAGAGATAATAGTTTGAGAGGAGAATATCATCAAGAACCTGAAGAATTGAATCAAAGAAAATTTCTTCGGTTTCCTTTTTTTTCAAATTCTAAAATGAAAGGCATTTTTTGAAGCAAGCATTTCTTCTCGTGCATGACCTTCTTGGGAGTAGAAGAGCTAGCTTTCTAGAAGCCGCCCTTGCTTTCCAATGAGATTGAATGGATGAACTTTAATCTTAGCAGCTGGGGTTATTTCGAGACAATGGCATTCAGAGAGTGTTGAATCCAATCAGCAAGGTAACTGGCTTGCGAGAGAGAACCAGAGACAGATAGAAGGCATTCGATTCCTCAAGTCCAAAATTGGGTTAAGTAAGAAGGGCACCAGCCCTTTTAGGCCGCAAACCGCTGACTATAACCCGCATCAATCGCTGCAGACGCAGAGGAATGAATTCTATAACTAGTGGGAGGACTTTGCCACAGAGAAAGAGTAGTGAAAGAACTTTTTAGAGATACAGCCAGGAATTTATAGTCTGGTCCTTTAGGGCCAGGTATTCCCTTATTATAAAATAAGCCCGCACCAGAGCTCAGAGAGAAGAGCTTTTATTCCCACCGCTGGGAGTATACTCATCATTTAAATTACAGTTTTGGGTGGTGGGTGGGGTTGGGGGGGGAGGGGGAAAGAACGGACTCTAAGCAATCACGGCCTTTTTGCATAGTTGGATGGGGGTCAACACACAGGGATTGCGGTTTGAAAATTAGTAATTTTAGCCGCGGAAGAAACTCGCTAAAGCCCTTGAGAGCCAGGTACTTTACTTTCTTTATAAGCCTCTCGAGCTTGGAGACCTCTTCTGCTCCCCCGGTCCTTCGGATACACAGTTTTAATCACACACCTAATAGCCAGAGCCCAACCTTCGGTGAGAAAGTTTAGAATCGGAGAGGTAGAGTACAGAGAACCAATGTCACCAACTGAACAAAGCTGTCCACGAAATCTTTCTGAAATTAACATTCAGAGGCGAGTATGGCTCTTTACTCTGCGGGCCCAAGAAGCGTATTTCGTTTCAAAGATAGCTAGCCATGACTTTCTCATCCCACCCCGGAAATCGTAGTAAGCCGGGAGCAAAGACATTCATATTCACCGCAGCGCACGGGATAACAGAGGTACTCTATTTACGGAGAGCCGGGAACCGAGCAATCAAACGCTTAAAAGCCCCTCCCGAGCGGGGGATCTTCTTTCTTTCATATAAATACGTAAGAATGACAAGTACTCAAAGCATAATTCCAACTACATTTCCCCGAAACGACATCTATAATAGAGAAAAGTCACCGGGGCTTTTATTTTTTCATCTGCACCACGCAAGGCGCTAAGCCCGGAAGTAACTTCCACTACTCTCTTCTCATTTTTCTAATGGCAAGCAGCTAGTCCTCTAAGTTCAATGTTCAGCCGAGATTGTCAACACACTATGCGCTAACAACTGACACCTTCTCCACCTGCTAAAATCTCATATAGCAATAGAAAGGACATCTCAGAGTCCATACCCATTGCGCCTTTCGCTTAGACGTTAGTGGGAAACCAGTGAAAAGCCTAGAAAGACCTAAGAAGAAAGGGTTTTAGCGAGCCGTGGAAAACTACTGAATACGATAACGATTCTACCATTACACAGCGAAACAAGAAGCATCACAGTCGACTCCAACTTGACGAGTCAGTAGCTGCCTTTAGAGAGCTTGGATAAGTAGGGTAGCAGCTAAGAATCACTACTAAACTAAAAGGACTCTCCTCAAACCCTCAACCTAGACATATGAACTCTTCTAGCTCTGGAGCTGAATGACATCATTTGTATTCTTTATAACACAGCACTACCGAAAGGCTTCGCTCCGCGCTCATCAGAACTCCCCCCAAGTCTTCAGGTCAAGAGAGAGAAGACGCGACTAGGCATATCTTGTCGTCACTTCGCTTATTTTGGGCGAACTTTTCATCTGTTCTCTTTCCTTCTTTTCTGCTTTTTTCAGGTAAAAACAAAGGTTATCACAGTTTCGATTTTCTTTAATCCTCATCTCGTTCAGTCTTGATGGCAGCTATGTTTATGTTTATTTATTTACGTCGTTCATTGTCAAAGATTCATTCTGGCATCTGCCTTTCAATGCTTGCTAGTTCCTAACAGCTAGTGTTCTCTTTCCTCTCGCCCGTACTTATCTATATACAACGTATCTTTGCTTTTCTTTAGTAATACGCATACGTTGTAAAGAGTCTCGATTCAAACAAGATGAATCAGATGCTTCTCCCTCTGGGTACACTTCGCTACTTTTGAGAACAGACGAGAGCAGAACTCCCAATCAGACTTTAAGATAGATGACAACTAACTCACTGCTTTCCTTCCTTACTAAATACAAATCCCCTTTCGCCTTCCGCTCCTAGTTCTCACTTTTAATAAGAGAAATTTCGCTTTGTCATTTTAAAATCTCTTCCTATTCCCCTGCGACAGAAATGCCAAAACTAACACTAATTCTATTCGTAATAGCGCCTACTCTTAGGTCACGAGCAGCCACTAAGGCATGCCATTATGCCCTACTACTCCTAAGCCCTTATTCCACCACGAACAGCGGAGTAAGCTCTCAGGCCTTCCTTTTCTTCGGCATTCATTCGTCTCCAAAAAGACCATCTTGTGCTACCTTGCTCACGGGTGAGGAGAAGCAATCCCTCACGTCAAGGACTCGTTCTAAGGCACTAAGAGCTCATTTTCAAACCCCCAGGAAGCCTAGACTACTTTCTTTTATCGGTGACTAAACAAGAAAAACTTTCGATAGAGAACACTCTTTTTTCCCAGCTTCATAGCCTATATTTCTTCTCTAGCTCAGACTGCCGGCCACTTCCTAAAGCAGTTAACCAGATGTGGGATCTTTCTCAATCTATCCTCTACGCCTACTTACCTCCGAATCCAAGACTTTAGTTTCAAACTTTCAATACAGTCAATCAAGCAGCACTGACCGCTATTCCATAGATAGCATAGAGCTTCTTTACACAACAGCCTAATAGGCTAGCCAGAACAATAAAGGCTGGATCACACCCACAGGGAGAAAAGATGAATCGGAATCTCTGTCACTCAAAAGAACTATCTTTTCCTTCGCGCCCCTTGAATCTATCTCTTCCGGCTACAGATGCAAGGCACGGTTAGACATTGCCAATTTGAGCTTCAGACCTTTGGAGTTTTCGAAGTGGCATGGATCTAATGAGCTATTCCTCGCATCTCCATCCTTGAATTGGAAATTGAAATTCAATTTTAAAATAAGGCAATTTGCCAACTAAATCCTCATCGCTGGCCTCTGAGCCCTGAGATTTTGATTACTTAGTTGAGATATAAGGTAATCACCGATCATGGTAAGAAAAGGCTATATTCATTCTTAGGCACGTTGAATGATATGAATGGAATCAAACTACCCTCCGGGTCCGAGGAATACTAAGTCTAGGCACTTATGAAGATCCCTCTTCCCTTATAGTATAAATTCTGACAAGAGATGCGGATTATTGTAGCAAATTGCCGCTGAATGCGTACCACACGTTTAGAGTTGAGGACAGCTTATCCTTTGAGCCAGACTAGGACCAACAGCGCCATCCAACAAAACCACTCTAACTCGTCGACAAGAAAGCACCTACCCTTGGGGAACTGCAACTGACCTCGATCCTCATCCTCGTTCGCATCAAACCAGAAGACCGTGCTCTAGCTCGACTTTCTTATCTTATACAACCAGGATAATGGAATAATCTAGGAAGCCTTTCAGCATCGTCCACTTCTGCGCGTGAATGCTTCTTCTCTGTACGCATCTTCCGAACAGGTAAGGTATACTCCGCCCTTACCCTAAGTAACTCAACAATTTGAGTAAGGAATAATATCACGAATTTGGAAACACCTAAGGGTTCACGATCGGGAAGAAGAATGGCGCGAGGACCAGGCAAGAGTTATTACACCGGTTATTGGTTCGTAGCTGGTTAACCAAAAGGAAGAGAATAGAATTGATCTGCTTAGCGGAGGGCATTTGAGCCTATTCGAAGGTGCCTACGCTACTCGTCGCACTATTTTTGCTTTTTTGGCATCTATCGCTGCTAAATCGAACACGATCAGTGATGTAGTTTAATATACCTTATTCTATAGGTTTGCTGCAACTAATACAATACTGGCCTGTGTGAAGATACGGAAACTCTCCTTTGTGTTCAGATGGGCATTATAATGCAACCGTCTTTTCGGTAGCTAAGATTCCTAGTGTATATTCTCTTATTATTTTCTATTAGATTCGGGCAATCGGTCGAAGTCGGAATCAACTTGATTATACATCTCAGGTGGGTCGAGCTATTCCTATCAATGATCGTGGTAACTTCTTACATTTTGTCATTAAATGCCCCACCGTGGTGTCAATATGAATGTAATCCGTTGACTCCACATTGAACGAACTACTTATCACACGCCACAACCTGGTGACTTAACAGAATGCAATGCTTCGGTACCAGATGCTTGTTGCTGCAGAGATGCAAACCGGGCAAGCAACTGTCGTAGACATGACAATAAAAAAAAGTGGGCTGTGGGGCCTCTCTTGATGAATGCACTAGAAAAACCGACAATCTCAGGAATCTTTTGTGTTTGAGATTCGGAAAATGAACGAGGAATGGTCAACCACCCACACTCGGGAACTGCAGAGAAAGAAATCGGTGGTCTAAATCGATTCGAGAGAAGGCTCAGCCGCAATAGCTGTAGTCCTATTCAAGGTGGACATATGCCGAACGACCACATACGTCAGACCAAGTTGTGAGTCCCGAGTGGTAAGGCACACCAAAACACGCTTCTGCATCGGACTCCCACACATACCGGGTGCAGCGGACAACTCAAAGTAATCTCCCCACGGGCAATCCAAAACCGAGTAGGCGGTCGTCCGGGTAACTGAATAAAGATTCGATGGATTCACATAGAAGGCGAAGCCATGTGGGCACCTGACAGGATAAACAGAACGAGCGCTTTCGTTAGGAAGAGGTTGAAGGAAGGAGTTATGTTCCTCCCCGGTCCCGGCCTATTTCCGGGTTTTACTTCTAGTTTGTCGAGAGGTTGGATCTCCGCTACTAACACGTTCAGGGAGTAGAGGCCAATGCCAGTAACACCAGTGGATGGTTGGCTATGAGGTAACTCCGCCCCCAGATCCTTTTCTTTCTTCAGTTATGGCAGGGCATCTCTCGGGGTTATCAATCCGTCGGGGTCGGAAACGAGCCTTATCAATCTAGTTTCATCTTTTTTCTTTCTAAGTAGCCCGCGTACTTGAACTGAGGACAAATGGGGAAACTATCTGTATCGGGCCTCCCACAGTCTGAGAAAATAAGACACTCGACTCCCCTCACAAATAGGCTCAGATCGTAAGCCAATACAACATACAACATAACACAGGTTCGAGCGCATCAACAGATGAAGGTAACTGAGACGTATTATTATTTTTTATATTATAGTTGATTTAATTGTAATTAATATTTTTATTTTTATTTTTTTTTTTTTTTATTTAATCTTATTTTAATATTTTTTTTAATTTTTTTTTATGAGTTATTAAATATTTTTGTGTTTTTTATTTTTTTTTTTTTTTTTTAAAAAGGGCCTCGGCGGTTGCCACAATGGTAGTGGGGTCTTCCTGGGCAAGGCGACTCAGTCTTTATGTCTGACTGGTCTAACATTTACTTTTTGATCTTTTGGGGTTACTATGCTATGGCTATAATTATTATAACAGGCTCTATAGGTGAAACTCCTACCCACAACTGAGTGGATGTCCTTTAACAGACAGCTTGGATAAGTGAAACAGTGTAACCTACGTCTATGCCAGTAAGACTTAGGGTATACTTTCAGGGCGCGCAGCTAGTACCCGACTGCAGTATGAATTTGACATAACATGTGACATAGCTCCCATCTCCCGTCAGAGAGGGAGGTTGGTCACATGCTATTTGGAGTATACATTCAGCCGGTATCGCTCGTAGTCAATTGTTCAACCTTCGAGCCATCTTTCACGGCGACCCATCTTGTTCCAATTCTAATCTAATAGGAAGTCCTGGACGTCGTCGGTGGCACAGCGCAAGCTGGATCCCTCAGCTGATTCCTCACGTTTCTGTTTGGTAAGCGTCTCTGTCCGATTAAGATATAGATTTGCGTGGCTAGAGTATTTTTTGTAGAGTGGAATGGCTCCAGTTTCCAACCCTCTAGCAACAGGTACGATTCCCGTGTCTCTTATCTGAATCAATTTAGAATCATTAAGATCAACAACAAGTAACCTACGCTAGACCTTCTTTTTCTCGGAGAAGTAAGCTGTAGGAGCGCCGCCTTCGGCACACACTAAGTGTTCGCTGGTAGCTTGGCAAAATGGAAAAATAAGAGATTTGCAATGACAAGTTTTCTCACGTTTGTAGAGTATAAGAATCGTATCGGTAGGATCAGCTTAGGTATTAGAATTGAATAATATGGCTTCTTTACATGTCCTTAGGGGAAAGAGTGGGGAACTTGTCTGAAGGACCAGACCCTCTCGAGATAGAACTCCTCAATTACCAAATGAAACGTAACCGCTTCACTCTTAAATCCTTACTTGTGTCAACCTTGAGCGAGACCCGCTCGGCTAAAGCATGAACCTCGGTGGTAATTTATGGGGCTGTGGCAAAGTTTCTTGCAGACACGTGGCTCCTCTTTTATTCCTTGCTCCTCTTCGAGAGGATAGTTTTGTTGCTCAATAGCAGTAGCTCGAGTCTTATCTAAACGCCTCCAATTCCTGCCTTTACTTATAGCGATAGTTCGTTTGGTATCGTGGGGGCGTGGATGATCGCTCTTTCTACGGATCTCATTACTCAGCAGGGGTCCGTGTCTGAATGCATATTAGGCTATAAGAACAATTTCGCCCTGCCCTTTGTGATCGGTGGCACAACGATCTATCTGGAACTGAGCGGGACCCTGTGTTTCCTGCGGCACTATTATGAGTCTAATATACCTCTCTATCCTTAGAGATCTCTTCTGTGGCAAGAGGACAGCTTCAATCATGCTCCTTCAACGAATTAGGGTCTTTCCCCTTTCAGGTCCTGTTACCCAGGTTCTGTTCAACTTGCTATCTGTATGTGTTCTTGAATGTCTTTGACCAATAGCCGCCTTTCCCTATCTTTTAATAGGAACATACACGAGGCTTTTATTCCTCTGCCATAGTGGACAATACAGCAAAGGACACGGACAGCTTTCTTTCTCAGTGCTCCCCGAGTATTCTTCTGAAGCGGAGCGGGCATGAGCTTAAGGTGCGTGCATTATTTTTAAGGGCTTGGTGACCCATAGCATCTACATGTTGTGGAGGGAGCTTTTTGTATGTGGATCTAGAGTACGAATCACAAACTCTACTACCTGCTCCCAAAATGCTCCTTGCTTTGGGGTGTGGTGTGGGTAAGAGGGTTGACTGCTTGGTCGCTCAAGTACCTTATAAGCTAGATATTTCAGGCTAAAACGAAGGACAAATCTAGTGTCAGAGAGTGAGGTCGTACTCAAGATGTAGCCATAGGGGAACCCCTTTTGGGGGAGGGGGGCGTGGATTGAGATCCACTTCCCAGTAGAGCTAGATTGCTTGTTGGGTATTTTTTGATTTTGAGACTCTGTGAAGAAAGCAAGACAAGCTATAAATCTAGAGTTCTCATATATATGACTGTCTTCCCTATCTAATAATTCCAAAAGATCATCTAGTCGATCGAGAAAGCAGCGCCCGGGCATCTGAGCCCAAAAATTATACACGTTTATGCGTAAGTCTATTGACGGCCGGTAAGCGTCTGAGGGGGGAGAAGAGGTAGGGTTTTTGGGATGGGGGGTTATTGAGTGTTTTTTGTTTGTGGGGGGGGGAGTGGGGGTGGGGGGTTTTTTTTTTTTTATTTTTTGTCTTAGATGTTAAAGTCACCCTTTCTTTACCTTGGACAGAGGGTGTTTCAGTAGCTTGTCTCTAAGGCCCAAACTCCTCATCCGAGTGTAAAGTCTCAAGTTAAGTAACGCTGGTAGGACTTAAACCCTCACGAACCCTAGTCAGCATAAGAGACGACCACTCTTCCTCTGAGCTACAGGGTGAGGACCCCCTTTTTCCCTAAAGATCCCCCACTCGTTTTGCCTAACTAAAGATTACGTATGGGTAATTCATCTCCAACTCCTTCTGTGCTTTACTCTAGATTAGCAAATTAGCTCAATAGGAACTTGAAACTAGCACCAATGAGATTAATCTTCTTTTGTTTTAACGCTTCTAGCTTATTGTATTTCCTTCGGTTCTTTCGTTTGCGGAAGAGAACGTGTATCTGTTTCTGAAGTGTTTGAAGGCAAGAGCTCTTTCCTTCACTAAAGGTTTGGCACCTCTTGTATAGTAAACAGAGCTTTGGAGATTTTTGCATGGTCGATACACTCTAGTGAGCAATCACATCTCGGTCCCAATCAAATCGGTCCGGCTGATCCACCATCTCATCTATGCGTGCGTGAATCACTCACTCAGCAGCAAATCCTTTCCTTGTTTGAAGGATCATCCTACAGGTGATGCCGATGCATGAAACCCCCCTTCGATCCCCTTGATGAGAAAACAGCTCCGTAAGCCAGCTCTTCGTTGGTTTGGCATCTTAGCCCCCCGGGTAAATGATCATGTCAAGTGCTTCCCCTCCTACCCGAAAAGAAAAGAATTCCGTCCTCATCCCTACTAGAGGAGAGGGGGATTGGATAGAGGAACAAGTACGGTTAGATCACCCTGAGTTTACCCACCTCATTGACCGGCTCCATAAGAATCCCAACCGCATGGGGTTTCTGGGGATTAGGCCCGCTGCGCCACTCACAGGCCCCGGGGGCTTGCCTCAAGCCCGAACCCCGGGCACTCTTCTAAACCATCTCCCGTAGCAGCGCTGCTAAGAGAGAACATAGGAACCAAACAATGCTAGCCCCCACCTCGAAATAGCACCAATACCACAATACTAGCTGTACAGTACGTATGTGTGCCCTTGCGTCGAATCTTACCATCCGCTGTCTGCCCGTACGCGGGTCGACTCACAAGAAAACAGCAGTGTCTAGCCTGCCAACTAACTGGGTTCATGTTTGAGCTTGTTTGCTTGAGCTCATGCTTCATTGTTATTTAGACACTACCTGAATTGATCTTACTTGGTAGCTCTACGTGAAGTATTCCGGATGGATAGAGACTTGAATCCCTATTCCTACACATACAAAGCCCCCACCCCCCATATACATACATTACTTTCTTTACTCCCTTCTCCCATAAAGCTTCCTTTTCCTGAATCTTAGCTCTTCCTCTTTCCCATCCTTATTTATTCTTACACTACTATCAACTTTATCTTAAACCGGGCCGGAAGAAGGATAACCTGTGATCGTTATCAGGGTCCGTACGCCAGGAGAACAAGACAGTGTCTCGTCGTACATATTATCGGCGATTCAAAAAAGAAAGGAGTATATCCCCTCTCCACTTAAGATGTTCCTACTTCCACTTCCGCACGTATCAGGAACAAACACTTCGAGCCTAAAAATTTCTTTTGAAATCCCGGCCCAGTTTTTCCCCACTAACAAATTACGTTACGAACCACTTGATACAAACTTGGTTTGACGAACATGTTTTAATGCGCCGCTAATGTATAGGGCGGCTTGTCCGGACGCAATTTAGACAAACACACCCCATCCATTTCAAATATGGATTTGTCCCCCGTTGTGACACACGAGCAATCCAACCCGTAGGATTTCCTTTTCCTCTTCCCATTCTTACTTCTGTAGGTTTTCCCGGGTAATAGTGAGATCTGCGATAACTCTTACCCATATCTCTAGCCATATTTTTCGTGAAATGTCCCGCTCAAAGCACGAAAGGAATTGTCCGATTAAAGCCCGACGCGCTGCTTCAATGGCTCGATAAGAAAGACGACACCAGCTCTACAACTTTTAGTGCCATATCTTCCCAAAAACCAAGTTGTAGTACCGGACTGGTTTGCAACCCCTACTACAACTGCCTTTACGATATTTACTATATTTTCGTACGTATTTCGGCATATAAGCACGTCCCCCCTATTTTATTGCCTATAATAAATCCACACTTATGACACCTGAGATTCCGTAACGTATTATAATTTAACATCCGCAGGAGCATAATCTTATTTTCTGGTTAAATAACAATACTAGATGTTTTTATCCATACTATCCGCATTCAGTTTTCTAGCAAATTTCTGCACCTTTTGATCGACCTGAACAAGCATATCACGGATCCCCTCCACCCCCTATTACCATAAAGTATAAACTAATGGAATCTCCTTACACTATTTTACTAAAAATGGAACTAAAACGAATCTTGTTTAGTTCCTCGGTTATGAAAAGATATAGTCTTTAGCAATTCGGAGAAGCCACTTGGATAAACCTATAAGATCTTGACCGACTCAATAAAGGTATTAGTCATTGAACAATTAGACAACAAAGAACGCATTTTAATACACTTCGTTCAAATAAGTGAGTAATGTACCCTAACGTAAATCTTATTCTGTATTCTCATAATGATTCTCTAACATCATCTCCAATCCCTTTATCAATTCCTCCTAAAACGCCACCAAGGTCTATGAATTTCTCTAACAATAATTCCATTACCTTATCCTTACCCATGAGGAGTGTTCCAACATTTTTTCCATAATCTGACCTCGGAGTGTGATTCCCCGGGCTATCCTCAAAAAAAAGGTATCATATAAACACCCCAACCCCATCCCTTGGAAAGAAAACGGTAGCACCAAGGAAAGGAAAGAAGCGAGAAATAGGTGGTTTTAGTTGTTTTCCCCAACACGCGGAAGCGAAAGAACATATCGCCAAGCGAAAGAATGGGGACAAAACTATTTTTTTTTTGGCTACGGCCAAAGACATATTTCCTCAGCTGGGTCGAGCTTTCTACAAAAAAAGCGATGCGAGAAACGAATCTCTCTTCAACTAAATGGGCTTCTACCCTGTGCATTATACTCGCCCTACTCAGCTTAGCTCCCCCTTAAGCACTGCTTAGCGCCCAGCACAGATCTCTCCCCCCATCGTAGATGGATTCAGCCACGCCCGGAGCCAAAAAATGATTGAGACACTACGACGGGGTCGAAAAGCAATATATAGAATCTTTGTATTCCTCCGATAAGTATTGCATAGACCTGAAAAATTCAAGGAAGGGTGCGCACAGCATGGGGGGAGTAGGGTCCCTATTTAAGTAGAAGACTCCGTCCAGGGCAGTCGGAGGCGGGTACATCTTATGGGTTTTGGGAAAAAGAACATGAAGAACTTCGTAATTATCAGAAAGAATACGTCATTTTTTTAATCAGGTCCGGCTATGTTCATTATCCAACCCCAGCGTAAATTACGGATGCTTGAAGGCCCCCGCAGACCCTAAGTGATTTAGAAAGATTCTTCCTTTTTAACGAAGGTGGATCGGATCATGGTAATCCATAGCGTTGCTTCTTTTTCGGCCAAATCCTAATTTCGTTTTGCTTCTCCCGGTCGTCGAGCCTGATCGACTCGACTCTTTTCCCTGTCCCCTCGGCCTCTCACTTCGTTTCGTTCTTCTTCTGTACCGTCGCTTGAATGAAGACACCCGATCGGCCCGACTTTCCCAAATGCCCACCACCGGCCCTTCTCCTTTCCGGGTCTGGATTTTTCGCGTCGTTTCCGTCGTCGTGGTCGACGGGGAAGAAAGAAATGAAAGAATGTTCTTTTGGGAAAATGTAGAATAAGACACCTGCCGAGACGAAAGCCAAAGGTGAGTCTCGTAGGTGGACGTATCGAACCGAAATAAGATCTCAGATTAACAATCTTGATACACTGATTTTACCATAATAATAAATAGATGTCAATGCTGACTCCGCCGTGGGAAGAGCCGCTTCTTTCTTGCTTGATAGGGGGGGCTTCATTCACCAGCGCAGACTAAAAGTGCTCTCCGAACCGTGCTGGATAGTCACCCATCACACGGCTCTCAAACCCAACCTGTGGTGTATCCCGGGGGACAAAGTAAAAGCGTTTGATCCTTTGCCCCATACTTTGAGATGCTCCTCCCCGCTGATCAAGCAGCGACGCTGCTCGTGATAAGCTTAGCTTTAAGCCGCTATCGTTCGGTTCGGATAAGTCAAGTCCCTTCGGTCGGTTCGCTCCAGGTGGTCTTTCCTTATCTTCCCTAACGTTCAGAGTTGTTCTGGTTTTGAGAAAGGAGCACCGGCCGAGCGCCCTGAATGAATAAAAAATTGACAGCAGAGGGAATCAATGATTCTTATTCGACCGAGTTGAAGCTAGCAAGATGTCGGATTACACACACACCGGAGGTTGGTAAAGAACTGAGGGACAATGCCCCCTAACCTAAGTGGGCCCTACCAGCGAAGCAACTGGTACTTGATCGGGCGGGGGGCGGTTTCGTGGCAACGCCCTCGGAGCAGGAAGAGGCAGTTGTCATTTGAAAGGAAACGCCCTTTGTATAGGGTTCCAAACCTTCGCACCTGATGAAAAAGCCCTTTCTTCTTATTAGTCAAGCCCTAAACGTCCTTATTGAAAACGGCCTAGCTAACGAGCAATCTTTCTAAAGCGCTAACGCGCCTTATATTAGAATCTTAGTAAAGCAACCTTTCGCCTGAAAAACCAAAGGCCCTTACTTACTAATAAGGCGCCCCCCCCCCCAACCCCAACTTTTTTTTTCCCCCCTGTTTTTTTTTCCCCCCTCCAAAAGTAATAAAAGTTTATTATTTTTTTTTTCCTCTTTTCCTTTCTCCCTTCTTGCCTTTTAAGAAAGAAATTTTTTGCCCAGCTTAGCAGCGGGAATTGAAAAAACTAAATAATTTAAATAAGAAAGTCAACGGTCCCCCCCCCCCCCAAGAAGGGCCCTTCCCCCCCCCTTCCCCCCCCCCTTCCCCACCCCCTCCGCCTGGTTCTACTTCCTGTTCTACGAAAAATCGTTACAAACCTCTCCCCCCCTACTTTTTTTACAACTTGGGGAAAGGCGAGAACCCTCCCCGAACCCCATAATTATATCCCCCCCCCCCCTTAAAAACACCCTTATAAAAAGTTGGGGGGGGGTTTTTAATTTCCCTCCCCCCCTTTATTTAATTTTTTTTTTATTTCATTTTTCCCCTAAAAAATCCCACCAAGATTTTTAGGGGTTTATTTTTGAAAAAGGGAAACAAGCTTTTAACACCCCTAGGGGGCCCCCTCCCCCCCCCCCCTCCCCCCCCCCCCCCCCCCACACCCATTGTTTATAAGAATAAAAAAAATTTTACTAGTGGTTATTCTTTATTTTATCATTCTATCAAATTTTTGACAGCTTAAAAACTAGGTCCCCCCCCCCTTTAGATAGTTTTTCAAGGTCTTAATCAAAGGAAAGGGTTCAAGGGCGGCCCCCGCCCCCCGGGAAAACGGGTCCCCCCCCCCCCCCCCCGGATAGCCCCCCCTTTTGCCCATTTTAGGTGTGTTTCCCCCCCCCCCTCATCCGACCGAAAGTCCCCTTAAAAATCCCCCCCTCCTTGTAACCTGCTTTTTTTTATTTCTGTTGGAAAAAAAAGAAAGAAAAGGGGGTTCCCCCCCCGATTTAAGGCTTTCCCCTTTTCCCTTCCATTGCAAAAATAGCTGCGCTAAGCAAGGGTACTAACGAGCCCCCTCTGTCCCCCACGGCAAATCTTAACCCAGCCCCCTCCGCGTGGTTCAAAAAAACCTACGACGGTTTTTTCATACCCGAAAAAACTTCCCCCTCAAATTTGTTATTTTTTTTGAAAGGCGGAGGCCATAGTGCCTCTTTTAGGCGCCCCGAGCGAGAAAACACCGTCCCCCCCCCTCCTTCTTTTCGTTTTTTCGGTTTTTTATTATTCAACTGATCTGAAAACTTTTTAAGCACGTAGTTATGTTTTTCTTATTTGATTATCCCCCCCCCAGGGGGCCCCCGGGGCCGGGACCCCCGTTTTTTTCCCTTGAAAAATGAAGTCACGATCCCGAAAAACCAGAATTTTAGACACTTCCTCAGATCAGGCTAGGCCTCTCCCAGCCCCTTGAAGGCTGGGGGCGCCGGGGGGGGCCCTGGATGCCGCTAGCCGGGAGTTTTGGGCAAACAAAAAATAGGGAATTTGAGTGATTGCCCCCCCCCCCGGGGGTTTTTTTTTACTTCCCGGCCCTGGGTTTAAAAAAAAAAAATCCTGCCCCAAACCCCGCCCCCGTTATCAAAAAACTGCATATTCCTACATTCCCCCAATCTGTGGAGGCCCCCCCCCCGGGAAGACACGGATCGAAAGGCAAACCGGGATCGCCCCCCCCCGCCCCCCACCCCCCAAGTGTGCCCCCCCCCCTTTTTTTCCTTTTTTCCAACGGGAAACATGGCCCCCCCCCCTCTGGTTCCTCGGGTGTCTTATGGGGGGGGTTTCCCCCCCCCCCTATTTTTTTCCCCCAGTTTTTTTGGGTCCGTTCTAAAAGCGTTTTTATGAAAGAAAGTCGGGGTCCGTTTGTCCCCCCCCCCACCCGTCCCCCCCCCCCCCCCCCCCCCCCCCGGGAACAATCAATCCTGCAACGTTTATTCCTTTTCCCCCGACCACCCGGGCCCCCTTTTTATTCCCCCTTTTTTTTTTATTTTTTTGAAATCTGGGGGAAACAAAACAACTGGAATGGAAAAAAAAGACCTGAAAACCCCCATCTTTTTTTGGGGGGTTGACTGTATCCCCACGCGGGGTTCCCCGCCCCCCCTACCCCCAACCTGAAAAACCGACCCTTTTTTGGGGGAAAAACAATCCTTGGGAAAAAACTAAACCGAAAATTTGTTTTTTTCAAGAAAATCAAGTACCCCCCCCCCCCCCCCCCCCCCCTTTTAACCGAAATTACCGGAATTTTTTTTTTCCCCCTGTTTTTCGTGGCCCATAAAAAAAAAAAAACATGGCCCCGGCCCCCTTGAGACCCCTTTACTTTTTTTTGTTCCCCCCCTTTTTTCTTTTTTTTTTTTTTTTCCCTTCCCCCCCGGGTTCCCCCCCCCCCCTCCCCCCCCCCCACCCCCCCCCCGGTCCAAATTATTTTTTTTTTTTTGTTTTTTTTCTCGAAGGTCTAACCCTCCCCCCTTTTTTCCCGTGGCGCCCCCTTTCACCCTCCCTCCAATGAAAGGATATCATTGCCAACAAACGAAACCCACCGGGCCCCCTGGGGTCCTGGCCCCTAAAAACCCAAACCACCGCTTTTTTTTTGTCCCCCCCCCCCAAGCTTTTTCTAAGCTTACGTTGCAAAAAACCAATGGGTTTTATTTTTGGGGAAATATTGAAAAACCTATACCAAATAGTTCCCCCCGCTCGGCCCCCATCCTCGGGGGAAAAAAAAAAAATCCAATTTTTTTTAAACTAGTTGTTTTTCCCCAACAACAAAAGAAAAGGTTAAAGCCGCACAAAAGCCCCTAAGAGAAGAGTGGTAAGGGGGGTGGCCCAGGGTTTTCCTATCATTAAATTTTTTTTTTAGCAAAAAGTTTTTTTTTTTTTTAAATCCCTGCCGGGCCCCCCCCCCATTTTCGCAGCCAGCTGGACACTGCCCACCCTTTTCAAACCTCGGGGCCCTTTCCTTATCCGCTGTGTTAAACAAGGGTTTCCCCCCCTTTTAAGTAAAGGGAGATGGGGGGTGTCCAAAAAAAAATGTTTTCCCTGGGCCCCAAAAGGTTTCGCAAAATTAAG
>CM068379.1:79769120-79776620 GCA_034770075.1 Aralia elata | reverse complement strand
CAGGGAACCGAAGGGCAGTAGCGATGCCAAAAAAAGCGAACTAAAAACCAAAGGGGGGTACAATCAACACGTCAGGGTCCAAAAGAATGCTATTTTAGGACCAAGTTGAAAGATCTAGAAGCAGGATCAGGATGGGACCCAATGAGTTTCTCCATTCGTTCCGTGTGAGGCCCCCTCTGCTAGACGGGAGGAGCAGTTAACGAGTAGCTTTACCTTATTCTCTGCAATGGAAGCTTCTCGATCCTAAGTCAAGATAAAGAGTTTCTGACTAAAACCTCTGGAGCTTTAGAAAAAGGATTTAAAACATTAACGATTCTCGAGTAAGAGGTCCTCCAACTGAAGACTCCAAGTGTAACGACTTTCTTTCCCTCCTGGTCTCTGAAGCAGCTCTTTCTATCTCTCGATCTCGCAACTTGTCATAAGAAGCTTATATTCCAGATTCAGGATTATCTCATCTTGTGATGATGGAACTGACCACAGAAAGAGCTCAGGAATCAACAAGGCCTTCCTCGATTACCTTTCCGAGAACAATGAGTAGAAGAAAGGTCTTTGCCTCGAAGAACCGGTCACGGCAAGGCAAGGAGGTGATGGAGCGTAGCAGTTTCAAAGATCCAAATCCAGTTGGCTAGTTTAGCAGTGATACAACCCTCGCCTAACACAAAGGGTTGTTCTTTTCAGGGAGTTAGCTGCCGCACCTTGTTGTTTGCTGAGCTAGTGCCCACGGAACCCGACTATAGTACTAGGAGAAAAGAGTTGCCTTAGTTTTCCTTTTAGTTTCTATAGCATTCGCTGTTCGCAGTAATCCCAACTGTAGCGACAAAGCAAGAGGTGATGTAGCTAGAGCTGTCTGTTTTTCCTTGAGCGATACTTTATTGTTTTTTATACCCTTAAAGAAAAATAAAGGGAAGCGTTAGTAAGTCCTTGGAGGAGAAAGGTCTTCTTCGGAAGACCTTTCCTTGGCATAATCTTCGAACGGGAAAGTGGGCTGGCTATCTCGCCCATTGTTTCATCCTTTATTGACCCCCTTTATTTAGATTCTTGTCCGGGGTTGGACTGAGACTGAGTTGGCAAGGGCCTTTACTTTACTATCTTTTCTTTTGACACGTAACGATGTGTAGCCCTTTCTCATCCTCAATGCCCCTATTTGGAATGACAATATGTAATGATGTTTACTCTCACCGTAATTCCCGTCTGCATCCCCCTTCTGTTTCTTGCTCCTGGCAGCCTTGAAACTTTTGGCTTGGGATAGAGTATGCCTTTAAGGCTATTCAATGAAACCCGTCCGCCAATCAATCTCCTACTTTTTTGATAAGCCTATCGATCTGAGAGCACTGGCTGGGATTTCTCTCCTTGTGGTATGCCTTGGGGGATCAAAGAAGATGTCTATCTAGTCGTCTTACGGTCTTATAGCACCTGATCTCTGGCCGAGCCTGTGTTTACACGAAGTTTGAGCTTTCCCACCGGAACATGCCTTTCTTTTGGCACAGGTTTGTGTTTTTAGGATTGCCTTTGTTCGGGCCTCCTTGGCTTGGTTGGGACTTTCACCCTGTAAAGGGAGTTTATATATGGGCATACCTTCAAGCTCTGGATTGGGATTGGACGGATTCCCTGTAACAAGAAAAGAACAATATGAAGATAAGAAAGCCTCAATGCTCCACCCCCGGACCTTAGTAAGATCAGGATCCAAGCAGTAAGATGTCCCAGTGACGTCAACTCAAAAGAAACATTCAGAGGGGCCTTCTTCACGCTGCACCCTAGCACACTAAACTTTGTTTCTGATTTGCTTGCCACAATTCCTTTCCTTTGGTTCCAGCGGTTCAAAAACTCGATAGAAGTACAGTCCGGCTAGCGAGTACCCGTCCCAAGCGAATGAAGGAAGCACGGACAATAGAACTGGGGAGGATATCTCATACTAAAATTACTTAAAGAAAGAGCTCTCTCCTTTATGCAATAGTAAGCATCCACAGTAGCAAATCAGTAGGGCGCAAAACGTTTAGGTTTAGTCCTTTGGCCCAATTCAGCCATTAATCGGTATCGGCGTATTTTAAGCTAAGCGTATTGGTTGTAACAAGGCCAGGAATTTCTTCATCAGAAGTTTGGTGTGCTTTTTAAAGGAGAAGTGGGTATGTCTTATGAGGGTAGCTCTAGTATAAGTAAGATTCTTTCCCCACCTGGGTGGGGGATATCCGAAAAGACAATGGCCCGATTCAGGTTAACAAAGGAAATTCGTAAGCCCGCAGCGACCGAAGGCAGTATTAGTGGCACTCCTATCCTGTAAGGAAAGGCCCGCTAAATCCAACTTAACTTCCATCAATGACTGCCGTCTTGTAGCTGATGTTTTTTTAGTAGGTTAGTGATTGGTTTTTTTCCTCTGCTTCTTATAATCCGTCCCCCCTTTATCCGCCTGCAGTGGGATCAACAAGGGACTTAGCGACCCCCATAACCAGCTCCTGCTTCAGTCTATGTCTCCCACCACACTACTTCTTCCCCTAATCTTCTCCCGTGGTTCCCCGGCACAGGAACATTCCTTTGATGGAAATACTTTGGACTTGTATTGGAAATAGGTGGAGGAGGGAGGATTCATGAAACGGAGGCATAAGATCTTTCCTCCGGATTTCACCTATTCATTTTGATTGAAATGATGAAAGACTATTGCTAAAGGGAGGGGAGCGATCCTCGCTGTCTCCTCTTCTGGCTTTGGTAAATCCGAGATTGGATTAGAAGAAAAGGGCTGGGCCAAGCCTTGATTTGAATGCATCTCTCCTGTAATTGGGTTCACATCACCTCGATACATAGTGAGTCCTAAGAACCCGCACGGGAAAGGCATCAAGTGCTCCTCCAGTTTCCAGTCTGTCCTTTCCAAAAAGGCTTTTTAACTGGCACTTTCGATACTGACTGATATAGGTCTTATTCAACAAACTACTCTCTTCTGGTTATGGCGCCACACGGTTGGCGCATAGTCTTCCACAAAGCTAGGCCGGGTTCATCGGTCCTTGCTCCGTCTCTCAATTGATTGTAACTTTAACTCCGATTCCTTGCTTGTAAGCCAAGCCTTCACATCCTAACTGTAAGCCGCCTCTTCCATTATTGCCATTCCCCGCTTTCCTATTTCCTTGGGCTATGCTAAGCGCAATCAATCAGTTGCTTGCTTGCTTCAGTAACAATCCTCGATTCCTGCTTTAGCTGTCCTATGCTTTTGTTGTACTGGTTTCCTTCTATTCTGGCTTATTCCGATACTCTGCCGTCACTATAATTGTAAATAAGTATTACTTGCTTGCTCCAGCGTTGAGCCCATCTGGTCCTTCTTTATCCTTCATCCCTCCTCGGGTAATGCTCATCAGTCTGTCCCAGATTCCTCTAGTTATGGAGTATTCCGGACTAATATTTTTAGAAGTAGAGCAAGGCAGGGAAGCTTCAGGGAAGGGTTGGCATTCACTGAGGCATAATTGAAATATTCAATGGTAAAAAAAGATGTAACATCGTAGGAAGAGAAAAAGCGAGACCATTGCCACTCTGGCAGACCATCATGGCACTGGAAACATAACATAGCATAACGGGTCCATTCGATGCAGGAAATATTGGAATTATTGAAATGCCCACGTCCTCTTTGGCTTAAGCTGTGAACATGCTGTTCCAAGCCTTTGACTGCTAACAGGGGCTAACGCCTTGATTTAGTTTTTTCGATAAAGGACAACAGCTCCCATGGCAAATTAGAAAATCAACTCAGAGGTGAGGACTCAAGTGAAGAATTCCTCGCTTCCGTGCTTCTGAGTAGGCACTCAATTAGAAGATTCTCTAATCTGCCGGGCTCTTCTCTCCCACTTTCTATGATGAACTTTCCTTCACTTCAGCTTGCTAGCGCTTGGCTTACTTGATGGCACTTTATCAGAGAGAGACTATAATAGAGATGGTAATAGACCATCTCTGAGGTGCCTACCAGTAGGTTGTAATTGAGGACCTTATCTTGACCCATTACCCCTTCATTAAATCTCCTTGGATACGTAGTAGAAGTCAGAATAGCAAGCCTTAAATGCTGCCTTGTACCCGAGAGAGCTGATTCTCTTTCTTTTGTTTTGCTCCTAGTAGCTTCCGATAGGCTACATCGATTGGGTATGTTGGTTTTGGATCCCCATCCCAGGGTTTCTAAAAGTACTGATAAAGGTTGTTTTGTCCGACTAGATAAATGGGTTAGTAGATCAAACGAAGCAGATCTGGGTGAAGGAAGTCTCCTCATAGGTTGTCGAATCCCACAGAGATAATCTTTCTCAGTAGGACTAACCCTTTCAAGTTAGAGTATTCGCCGCGGGCAGTAGTAGGACAACTCGTAGAGTGTGGGAGTATAACAGTAGCAGCAAGTTTATGGCCCATACACTATCCCATCCGCTGCACCGGACATCCTCTTATGGTTTCAGTACTCTGCTCGGAGCCGGCTTGCTTCTCGACTGGAAAGCCACAGCCTCGCCCACCCCCCGAAGGAGACTTAAACGGTTTTAGGAAGTTTCAGTTGTTAATGCGCACCGCATATGATTCTTTCGAGATTGAATAGTCGGAGGCGGAGACGAAAACTATTTGAGGGTCACGCTCATGTGCGTTGGGTTGGTCCTTATCAAAAAGAATGCTGGTGAAGCGGGTGAGTCATCTCCCAGCGGCGAGACGAGAGAAGGTGTCGGGGGAAGCATGCATGCGGACCGGTTGGAGAAAGTCATAGGTAAGGAGAGTAGATGAGGGAGGAGTTTAGACAACTATTTTATTTTATTCCGGGGAGAGAGGAGACGTTTATCGAAGCCAGTCGGAATACCTTCTCATGGTCGGTCCCCTTACGACTTGACTGACTCCCCTTATTTCGTACTTCCTGTACCATATCCTCTCCACCCCTTCCTCTCCCTCGCTAGCCTCCATTCGCCGTGCTGCCATTCCATCCACTCCTTCCTATCCCACGCCTATGAATTAGATGCCCTACTGCCAGCTAACCGCCTGCTTTGAAGCGGTATTCATGAATATATCGATCATAGCTGGTGGTATAATCCATATCTAGATAGATTGTTAGGGAGCGGGCAGTGAAGGGACCTTCGGCATTACCATATCATAGGGAAGCCTTCCTGCTTTTTCTGCTTTGGAATAGTATAGAAGAACCGAAAAAAAATAGCGGAATAGGGAACACTTTTCTGCCCCACCCCAAGCGAAGAGCCGAAGTGATAAAAAAAAGTGTGTGTTTCAGGGAGCTTCGCGACTGGTGGACCCCATTAGCGAAAAATAAACGCTTTTTTGTCACTTCGGCTTATTGAGATGTCCGACCGAGCAATGTTACTGGTTGAGATCCTGAGGTGTGGGTATTCGAAATCTGCTTTTTCGTCCTTCAAGTCCTAGAACCTGACTACTCACTTTCTTTGAAATACCATCTTTCTTATCCAGTTTACAAAAAGCGTTAAGAAGCGTCGATTTCCACCAGCCTCCGCAACATCGAAACTGTGGTAATGTTATTTAGGAGGAGCGCGACGAATGGGGCTTCACTGACTAAGATAAAAATAAGCTCAAGCTGAAGCGTTCACTAAGCGAGGAACTTTCCTCAGTAGAACCACCTTTTCCTCTGATCAGGCTCTTTAAGGTCACTAGTCTCCACTTGATCCGGAGGTCAGGTATTTTATTTAAATTTAAGTTAAGAAAGAAGCTACTCCCCTTCTCCTGGAAAAGGTTTGAGTGATTATTCTTCTTTCTTCCCCGTTTGTTTAGACTCCTCCGGTTTTCTATCCGGGCGGCACCTAAAATAGATGCTTCGACGTGCTCAGCCGTCCAGATTTTTGCGTGTTCCCACGTCTTCAGCCGTCGATTCGCAGGTCACTGGCCGGGCCCCGCCTTTGACCTCTACGCCCAAAGTGACCTCCTGACTTTGAAGACCGTAATGATTGGGTGGCTTGCTATATAGCACTCTCTTTCATTCCTATGGTGAGAGTAGACCGGGAAGGATGAAAGTTTCCTCTTTCCACTTTGTCTATAGAACCGTCGTGACTTCGTTTGGGCGAGTTTTCAAGGCCATCTCTGCGCTTGAATGAAGGAGAATCCGTTCGCTCGGGTCTGCATCCGAGTTCTTTATTCCAGCCCTACATTCGGACCTGGTTCTCAATAATTTAGGTCCCCTCGGGGAGGTTGCTTCCCTAAGAAGCATTTGCTTGCCGTTCTTTTCTCTCTTCTCTAGGCCTAGCCCTCCGCCCCATCTTACTAATAATGAAGGGATTTTGAAATCCTAGTAAACTTTTGTCTGACTTTTACTTCTGTGATTACTCTACGCTACGATATTTATTCTAAGGAAAGACAGGAACTGCAGCCCAATTGCCGTTCTAGGAGGGAGCTTGGATGGTGAGCCCAAGCCTATTCTTTCCATTGAGAAAAAAAAAGTCCCTTAGGCATGGGACTGCTTCCTTTGCTACATATGCCTAACTTTCTTCCACTGGACGAATAGGAGAAGGGGTTGGCTGATGGACTAGTTAGAGTTTTTGGACGAAAGAGTGAAAAATCAATCGAATCAAAGACTTGTTGCCTAGAAGTTTTCAAGCTTAGCTCGTCTTTCCTGCTATGATTCCGAACATAGTAACTATTTAACGGAGTGGAAAGAGCTAAAAAAAGTATCTGCCGTTGCAGGTCCTATATTTAGGAATGCTAAATCGGAACCGATTGAAAAGTTTTCTTAGTCTGCATCCATTCCTTCATCCCTTGAGTACGATAGCTATTCAAAGCAAAGAGAAAAAAATGGTGATAAGATCGGGATTTTCTGCTTTCTTAGCCTAGTCTGTTAACGGAGGAGAAAGGTAAATCTCGCCCTTCGGGCAACACCAAGGCAAGATCGATTCAAGTACAAACCGAAGCCCAATTGCCAGCTACGCCTTTTCAGAAAGCCCTTACTCAAATAAATTCAATAGCAGCTCTTCCCCCTTTCCTGTTTAGGAAGATAGCAGCCAGTTTCAACTAAAGAGCTCATTATCTCTATTATTCTTAAGGGAATAAAACGAGATAATAAAGAAATAAGAAAAGAAAGGATCAAGGGGTTAGCGAACGGGGGCCCCATCCTCCTCGGGGTGCCGAGATTTAGAAAGGGGCAGGATACCCTTTATTTCTTTTTATTTATTGGTATACCGCTCCGGTAATGAGGAGCGAATGAAGGGACTGTAAATCTAAGGCGATGTCAACCCATGTCAGAAAAACAGTGTATGAAAGCGTTCGGTAGAAGTTCCTTGACGGAAAATAAGTTAATCGAATGCCGTTAATGACGAAACTATGCCTTATTATAGATTACCTATGGGAGATGAAACCGCAGAGGCACTCCAGTCAAGAAATAGGCGAATTAAAAGCTAAGCTAATGAGCTTTACGTTCAAGTTCTCGCCCATGTCCCGCTACTGGATAGCGAAACCGAACAAGCCGGGAAAGATGCGAGCCATTACCCAACCAAACAAAAGGGATATCATTGTGATGGAATCGCTTTCGGTGTTGTTAAATAGAATCCATGG
>CM068379.1:79759120-79764120 GCA_034770075.1 Aralia elata | reverse complement strand
TCTGGCATCTCCTCCGTTTTCGACAGCGATAAAGCAAAGCAAGTGGTAGAAGATTAGTGCGGTGCCCCGTGAACGAGAGAGACGAAGCCACGCCATACACACGAACTTAAGAGCACACACTCGAGGATGGACACAGTCCGGTTCTGGTACCGCCCATATGGTTTGTTTGCCCGGAATGAACCATCTCATTCGAGAAAAAGATCTCTGGCTCTAGCATCCAACTTCGATCATTAACCCTCCATAACCATCCATATATGACCAGAGGTAGGTCGGGGTGCCCCTAGTTGGTAGTGTGAGCTTTCAAACTAGTGAGTTATGTGGAGTAAAAGAGTAGGAAATGGAGAAGGACATTGGTGGCAGTAGATCTCCCGTTGCTAGCTTTTACTTTTCTGTGAAGAGCCCAGTTTGTCGAGTAGGACAGTTGATTTCGGTTAGGTTGGGCTTCGCCGCTTAGCAACTTTAGATACGGACAAACAAGAATTGGGCTCAATAAGTGTGCCATTGATCTATCTTCCTTGTTTTGCTTTGTGTGGGGCCGGTCTCTTTGTGTTCCCTCCGGACAAGGCTTGGGTCGAAACACTTTCCATTTCAATCATATGAGTACTCTACAGCAAGCGAGTTCGTGGAAGAAAGACCAACATTCAAAGAAAAAAGCATCCGTGTTTCTTAACAAGCGAAAGCCAAAGGCCAAGCAACAGCGAAAGCGAAAGTGTCTTCTTTGATCTTCCCTTTCCTCCGTCAATAGTATTACGGAGCTATTTCGTTTACTGAGGCCACTAGTTTCGAATTAACATAAATAGTCGCTGAACACCGCTACGTCGATAGATGAGATGAGAAATGCCCGGGGGTTTGATGTCAGGAGTCAAGCTACGCTGACAGAGGGATTGTTTCAGAGAAGTCTGTTTTCGAATGAAGGAGCCGCTTTATCGCCATTAGCCGCATTTCTACGGTGAGTCGGATGATCAGCCAGTTGGAATGTTACCCTGCGGCTCCCGAAGAGGCATTTCCCATTCGACAAAAAGCGCACATTGAGGCAACCCGAAAGTAGGAACTTCTATGAGAGAACCGGGGGAACTTTCTTCCAAAGCAGGGCTTACTCTAGATCTTTGAGATATGCCTTCAGTTAAGATTACACTCATGAAAAAATATTCGAGGTCAGGGAGAGCGGAGATTGACGGCTCAACTGGTCACTAACCCTTATATGAGGCTACAAGGGAAGGGTCCCAACGAAGCATATAGCGAGATGCGTAACACATGCAAGCTACAGCCGGCGACCTTCTAGATGGCCCAGCGTTCAGGTTCATTAGAGTCCCTTCAACATCCACTTTTCAGGGATTAAAGGGCAGGTGGCAGAGTCATACTATAGCTCACGTAGCGTAGGAAGCCGTCATAAAAGGCACCAGCATTCATTCTCCGATAGACCATACCGAGCGATGCCCCTTGCTTAGCTTAACGGATGAAAGCCAGAACTCTCTTCTTCAACCCCGATTTCAAGGAATTGAGATCGATTCTCTCCTCCTCACCTGAAGCTACAGAAATCCTTATTGAATAAAAGAATCGTACGCACAAAGCAAGCAACGGAAACCTCTGTCCCTGACCCAGCTCCTATGGATCACAGCTAGGCCACACAAAAGAAGGAAAGGTAGGCAGCCTCAAGGATAAGTGGTTGAGCAACCGAGAAGATCGACTAAAAGATAAAAGACGCGAGGAAGCGAGTGAAAGGGGGAGAGGAAGATGACTATCTAAAGCCGATAGTCCGGTAGGTCCTTGTAAGGCGAGTGGAAGGAAGTGACTCGACCGATAGGTTGAGGGAGTCGGGCAGGTCTGTCTGGAGGTAGTGCCTCCTAAGAGATATGATAACTGCACCATTCAAGATCAATGCTTGCATCTGGAGATAGATGGGCGAAAGATGGACGAAACTCCTTGAAAGTTGAACTGATTCTTATCTGGTTGTTCAAAGCCTGCCTACTTTTGATGACATGAGATTCAAGACCCCCCTTAAATAAAGTAAAGGCAGCTGATCCCGATTTCCTTGATCCTTCATCTGGCTGGGCTGTCGATAGAGTAAGCTGGATGTGCAATTCGATCTTGTAACCCACGAAAGCTCAAGAAAGAGAATGTCCTCTCAAGGCCGGTCTTTCAACCGCCTCCTTGAAAAATCACCTGACATTCCTCTAGTTAACCTGTCGCGGGGTAGGGAGGTCCCTTCTTGCCTGTTATGTTAGAATGAATTCTTTGACCATCGAGAGGGAAGGTTTAATAAGAGCCAGTAAAGCCAATAGTAGATAGCGGTTGACTTGCAGCTAGTCGATAGGTGATTGGAAAGCGAAGGTTGTCAAACTATGGTCTGTTCCAGTTATACTAGTACTATAGTAGAGCTAGTTCCTCCCTACGGCCTGCTCCTCTCTCTGCGGTCGAGTGACTTTCTGTTCCTTCGTCACTCCCTCGATCTATAATAGAGATCAGAATCAGTAGGTGACCCTCCGGTAGGCGAAAGTCTTAGACTGAAATAGCCTTCTTTCTCTTTTAAAAAGAAAAGCAGGTTGTTCAACCGTAGGCAGGGGCGGTGAGGCTTGGCTTAGACTCCCTACCTGAGATCAGATAGCTTCGTTTCAGGTAGGCTCCTATTGAAAGAGTGAAATGAAAGGCTTCCTGCTTTTGGAGAAGATAACTGAAGACTAAGGGCAGCAAGTGCTTGAAATGACAAGCTGTAACTGATATGAAATCGGAAGACTGCGAGTTGGACGATGAGCGAGTGCAGCCCACGGAGCGGTAACGGGCGGAAAGAGCTATGATAGGAGTCGATGCCTTTCTGTCCCATCTGAAAGAAAGGCTGAAAGCAAAAGGAGATCGCTTTCGATTAAGGATCAAGCCCAGGAGGAAGCAGTCGTTGACCGACTAAGGTCTTTAAAGTAAAGGTAGGAGAGTGAGATGACTTACTAGGACAGAGCGAGCCAAAGGGAATCAATAGTAGAGTAGACAGGTCTTTCCCTTAAGCCATAGATGTACCCATCGATACAATAGACCAATAGAAGGGACAGCCAAGCCAGTAGAGCCAATGCTAGATATCGGCCCATTCCTCTCCCTATAGTACGGTCGAGCATTCCTCTTCCGAGAGTTGCTCATGAAAACCGCAGCTATCTATCAATCGATACAATAGAAGGGCCAGTCAATACTAGACAGGAACGAGCGATCCACTCAATCGGCTGACTAACCTTCAAAACCGGCTTTTATGCCTTATTTACAGGGCTTCATCTTGCACTAGTGGAGATACCTTCTTGATCAATTCATTACTAAATCCAATTTTTATTATCGAAATAGGATAGGAGCGAAGCCAGTCGACTATACCGGAGAGGGAGAGGAGAAGGAGGCCTAACGAGCGGGAAAAGGGATAGCCCTTCATATCATAGTCTCACTCAAAAGACTAAGCTATCGGATGACAGGGGATATCGGCCAATTCCTATAGTAGAACTCCACCCAGAGAGCCGAAAGAGCGAAGAAAGGGGAGAGGTCGCCTTACTTAAGTCCATCCACCAGCGAGCGGTAAAACATTCAAGATGAATTGGGGGAACCGGCTTTCAGGCTTGCATTTCGAAGCGCTTTACATTCTAAAGGCTAAAGGAGAGAGTTTTCGATTTGAGTTGAAGGGGGTATCGATGGGAATAAGAGAAGCCGGTATTGGACGAAGGGGAAGCAGCTCCAAGGATTCCAGGTCCTCTGGTAAGACCATCCCGGTTGATCAATCTCCTGGTCAGTCTCCTAAAGCAACTATGGGCAATATAAATCCTTTAAGTTCTCTCCCCCGGCTCCTTTTTTGATGGAACAGTTCATGTTTACATTGATGATAAACTTTATGATGAAAGTATAGACTGGTGGAAATATAGCTTGGTTGGTATGGTAGATTTTTAGGTATTTCATCCTCGGCGGAATTCATTAGAGACAGAACCGACGATGGAACCTAAACCTAAAAGGATCATATTCAATCACTGCTATAGAATAGACAATTCCTGTGTGATAATAAGGTTCGATCTTGAAGAGGACCTGGTGAGAGTCTGGGTAAATGTTCACATTTCTTTCGGAAGAACATGCATGATTCTAACAAAATGGCAGCCGATGATGGATTTTTCTCATACAACATATAAGAATGAAGTCTTCCTCTATTTCGCATGATGAAGGGAAGAGAAAAGAAAGAAATATTGATAGAGGATCTGTCTTATCAATACAAAAAAGATCGTAAATTCTGAGAGCGGACAGCTAATGCGTTCCTCCCATCGAATAGTTTCTGGATTTTGACTACGATGAAAAAAGAAAATAGAAATGAATATCCTGGCGTCGAGCTAGCGAATAGCAAAGCAGCGCCCAATACACCAGCAACTCATTTGATCTTACGATTCTATCTCTGACTCATATTTATGAGATGAGAAAATATGGCAAAAGCTAACCGCAAGGAGGGGGATGCCGAAGGCTGGGCCTAAGACCGGGCACCATTCGAGGAGCATGGGGACTAGTTGAAGTAATGAGCCTACTAGAATTCGTCCCCGCCTACGGATTAGTCTTATCTTAGTTGGACTCTCATGTCGATCCGAATGAACCAATTAGACATGCCCCACCGATGTATTAGAAATGAAGTTTGAGCTTGTTCATTCGCAATCAAATCTTGTCTTTGCGCGTCGGTAAAAAAAAAGGTTTGTAACAGAAATGGTGGAGAGATCAGAGGAAAGGAAGGAAGCGAATGGAGTCTTCCTTCTATATCTAGACTCAGTGTCATTTTCACAACGGAGTCTTACTGAACCGCCGGGATTGATATGAGACTACGGTTCAAAGCTTCCGAACGAACTAGCTAGATCTGGATCTGCTGAACCTGAGGCATAAGGAAAGAAGCAAGCTTGGGTGCTTTCTTTCTTTTCGCTTGTGGCATGATATGTAGTACAGTCGGCTGAACACAAAGCCAATCGAAGTGAAACTCCCCTTTCCATCGAAAGGTAGGAGCTCAAATCCGG
>CM068379.1:79736620-79751620 GCA_034770075.1 Aralia elata | reverse complement strand
ACCAGACCTCCCCACACACACACCCCCCCCCCCCACAGCATACCACCCCCTCCCCCACACATCCCCCACCCCTCCACCCCATCCCACCCCCCCCCCCCCAACCCACCCCCCACCCCCTCCCTCCCCCTCACACCCCCCGTTCCTCACATTCAACTACTCCACTCCACCCACCCTGCCCACACTCCCCCCCCCACCCCCCCCCCCCCCCCTCCCCCCCCCCCCCCCCCCCCCCCCCCCCCCCCCCCCCCCCCCCCCCCCCCCCCCCCCCCCCCCCAACCCACCCCCCCCCCACCACCCCCCCCCCCCCACCGCCCCCCCCCCCCCCCGCCCCCCCCCCCCCCACCCCCCCGCCGCCCCCCCCCGCCCCCGCCCCCCCCCCCCCCCCCCCTCCCGCCCCCCCCCCCCCCACCCCACCCCCCCCCCCCCCCCACCCCCCCCCCCCCCCCCCCACCCCCACCCCACCCACCCTCCCCCACCCACCACCCCCACCCCCCCCCCCCCCCCCCCCCCCCCCCCCCCCCCCCCCCCCCCCCCACACCCCCTCCCCCCCCCCCCCCCCCCCCCCCCCCCCCCCCCCTCCCCCCCCCCCTCCCCCCCCACCCCCCCCCCACCCCCCCCCCCACCCCCCCCCCCCTCCCCCAACCCCCCCCCTCCCCCCCCCCCCCCCCCCCCCCCCCCCCCCCCCCCCCCCCCCCCCCCCCCCCCCCGCCCCCCCCCCCCCCCCGCCACCCCCCCCCCTCCACCACCACCCCCCCCCCCCCCAACCCAGACCCCCCCCCCCCCCCCACCCCCCCCCCCCCCCCCGCCCCCCCCCCCCCCCCCCCTTCTCCGCCCCCCCACCCACTCACCCCCCCCCCACCTCCCCCCCCCCCACCCCCCCCCCCCCCCCCCCCCCCCACCCCCCCCCCCCCCCCCCCCCCACCCCCCCCCCCCCCCCCCCCCCCCCCCCCCCCCCCCCCCCCCCCCCCCCCCCCCCCCACCCCCCCCCCAACCCCCACCCCCACCCCCACCACCCCCCCCACCCACACACCCCCCCCCCCCCCCCCCCCCCCCCCCCCCCCCACACCCACCCCCCCACCCCCTCCCCCCCCCCCACCCCCCCCCCCCCCCCCCCCCCCCCCCCCCCCCCCCCCCCCCCCCCCCCCCCCCCCCCCCCCCCCCCCACCCCCCCCCCCCCCCCCCCCCCCCCCCCCCCCCCCCCCCCCCCCCCCCCCCCCCCCCCCCCCCCCCCCCCCCCCCCCCCCCCCCCCCCCCCCCCCCCCCCCCCCCCCCCCCCCCCCCCCCCCCCCCCCCCCCCCCCCCCCCCCCCCCCCCCCCCCCCCCCCCCCCCCCCCCCCCCCCCCCCCCCCCCCCCCCCCCCCCCCCCCCCCCCCCCCCCCCCCCCCCCCCCCCCCCCCCCCCCCCCCCCCCCCCCCCCCCCCCCCCCCCCCCCCCCCCCCCCCCCCCCCCCCCCCCCCCCCCCCCCCCCCCCCCCCCCCCCCCCCCCCCCCCCCCCCCCCCCCCCCCCCCCCCCCCCCCCCCCCCCCCCCCCCCCCCCCCCCCCCCCCCCCCCCCCCCCCCCCCCCCCCCCCCCCCCCCCCCCCCCCCCCCCCCCCCCCCCCCCCCCCCCCCCCCCCCCCCCCCCCCCCCCCCCCCCCCCCCCCCCCCCCCCCCCCCCCCCCCCCCCCCCCCCCCCCCCCCCCCCCCCCCCCCCCCCCCCCCCCCCCCCCCCCCCCCCCCCCCCCCCCCCCCCCCCCCCCCCCCCCCCCCCCCCCCCCCCCCCCCCCCCCCCCCCCCCCCCCCCCCCCCCCCCCCCCCCCCCCCCCCCCCCCCCCCCCCCCCCCCCCCCCCCCCCCCCCCCCCCCCCCCCCCCCCCCCCCCCCCCCCCCCCCCCCCCCCCCCCCCCCCCCCCCCCCCCCCCCCCCCCCCCCCCCCCCCCCCCCCCCCCCCCCCCCCCCCCCCCCCCCCCCCCCCCCCCCCCCCCCCCCCCCCCCCCCCCCCCCCCCCCCCCCCCCCCCCCCCCCCCCCCCCCCCCCCCCCCCCCCCCCCCCCCCCCCCCCCCCCCCCCCCCCCCCCCCCCCCCCCCCCCCCCCCCCCCCCCCCCCCCCCCCCCCCCCCCCCCCCCCCCCCCCCCCCCCCCCCCCCCCCCCCCCCCCCCCCCCCCCCCCCCCCCCCCCCCCCCCCCCCCCCCCCCCCCCCCCCCCCCCCCCCCCCCCCCCCCCCCCCCCCCCCCCCCCCCCCCCCCCCCCCCCCCCCCCCCCCCCCCCCCCCCCCCCCCCCCCCCCCCCCCCCCCCCCCCCCCCCCCCCCCCCCCCCCCCCCCCCCCCCCCCCCCCCCCCCCCCCCCCCCCCCCCCCCCCCCCCCCCCCCCCCCCCCCCCCCCCCCCCCCCCCCCCCCCCCCCCCCCCCCCCCCCCCCCCCCCCCCCCCCCCCCCCCCCCCCCCCCCCCCCCCCCCCCCCCCCCCCCCCCCCCCCCCCCCCCCCCCCCCCCCCCCCCCCCCCCCCCCCCCCCCCCCCCCCCCCCCCCCCCCCCCCCCCCCCCCCCCCCCCCCCCCCCCCCCCCCCCCCCCCCCCCCCCCCCCCCCCCCCCCCCCCCCCCCCCCCCCCCCCCCCCCCCCCCCCCCCCCCCCCCCCCCCCCCCCCCCCCCCCCCCCCCCCCCCCCCCCCCCCCCCCCCCCCCCCCCCCCCCCCCCCCCCCCCCCCCCCCCCCCCCCCCCCCCCCCCCCCCCCCCCCCCCCCCCCCCCCCCCCCCCCCCCCCCCCCCCCCCCCCCCCCCCCCCCCCCCCCCCCCCCCCCCCCCCCCCCCCCCCCCCCCCCCCCCCCCCCCCCCCCCCCCCCCCCCCCCCCCCCCCCCCCCCCCCCCCCCCCCCCCCCCCCCCCCCCCCCCCCCCCCCCCCCCCCCCCCCCCCCCCCCCCCCCCCCCCCCCCCCCCCCCCCCCCCCCCCCCCCCCCCCCCCCCCCCCCCCCCCCCCCCCCCCCCCCCCCCCCCCCCCCCCCCCCCCCCCCCCCCCCCCCCCCCCCCCCCCCCCCCCCCCCCCCCCCCCCCCCCCCCCCCCCCCCCCCCCCCCCCCCCCCCCCCCCCCCCCCCCCCCCCCCCCCCCCCCCCCCCCCCCCCCCCCCCCCCCCCCCCCCCCCCCCCCCCCCCCCCCCCCCCCCCCCCCCCCCCCCCCCCCCCCCCCCCCCCCCCCCCCCCCCCCCCCCCCCCCCCCCCCCCCCCCCCCCCCCCCCCCCCCCCCCCCCCCCCCCCCCCCCCCCCCCCCCCCCCCCCCCCCCCCCCCCCCCCCCCCCCCCCCCCCCCCCCCCCCCCCCCCCCCCCCCCCCCCCCCCCCCCCCCCCCCCCCCCCCCCCCCCCCCCCCCCCCCCCCCCCCCCCCCCCCCCCCCCCCCCCCCCCCCCCCCCCCCCCCCCCCCCCCCCCCCCCCCCCCCCCCCCCCCCCCCCCCCCCCCCCCCCCCCCCCCCCCCCCCCCCCCCCCCCCCCCCCCCCCCCCCCCCCCCCCCCCCCCCCCCCCCCCCCCCCCCCCCCCCCCCCCCCCCCCCCCCCCCCCCCCCCCCCCCCCCCCCCCCCCCCCCCCCCCCCCCCCCCCCCCCCCCCCCCCCCCCCCCCCCCCCCCCCCCCCCCCCCCCCCCCCCCCCCCCCCCCCCCCCCCCCCCCCCCCCCCCCCCCCCCCCCCCCCCCCCCCCCCCCCCCCCCCCCCCCCCCCCCCCCCCCCCCCCCCCCCCCCCCCCCCCCCCCCCCCCCCCCCCCCCCCCCCCCCCCCCCCCCCCCCCCCCCCCCCCCCCCCCCCCCCCCCCCCCCCCCCCCCCCCCCCCCCCCCCCCCCCCCCCCCCCCCCCCCCCCCCCCCCCCCCCCCCCCCCCCCCCCCCCCCCCCCCCCCCCCCCCCCCCCCCCCCCCCCCCCCCCCCCCCCCCCCCCCCCCCCCCCCCCCCCCCCCCCCCCCCCCCCCCCCCCCCCCCCCCCCCCCCCCCCCCCCCCCCCCCCCCCCCCCCCCCCCCCCCCCCCCCCCCCCCCCCCCCCCCCCCCCCCCCCCCCCCCCCCCCCCCCCCCCCCCCCCCCCCCCCCCCCCCCCCCCCCCCCCCCCCCCCCCCCCCCCCCCCCCCCCCCCCCCCCCCCCCCCCCCCCCCCCCCCCCCCCCCCCCCCCCCCCCCCCCCCCCCCCCCCCCCCCCCCCCCCCCCCCCCCCCCCCCCCCCCCCCCCCCCCCCCCCCCCCCCCCCCCCCCCCCCCCCCCCCCCCCCCCCCCCCCCCCCCCCCCCCCCCCCCCCCCCCCCCCCCCCCCCCCCCCCCCCCCCCCCCCCCCCCCCCCCCCCCCCCCCCCCCCCCCCCCCCCCCCCCCCCCCCCCCCCCCCCCCCCCCCCCCCCCCCCCCCCCCCCCCCCCCCCCCCCCCCCCCCCCCCCCCCCCCCCCCCCCCCCCCCCCCCCCCCCCCCCCCCCCCCCCCCCCCCCCCCCCCCCCCCCCCCCCCCCCCCCCCCCCCCCCCCCCCCCCCCCCCCCCCCCCCCCCCCCCCCCCCCCCCCCCCCCCCCCCCCCCCCCCCCCCCCCCCCCCCCCCCCCCCCCCCCCCCCCCCCCCCCCCCCCCCCCCCCCCCCCCCCCCCCCCCCCCCCCCCCCCCCCCCCCCCCCCCCCCCCCCCCCCCCCCCCCCCCCCCCCCCCCCCCCCCCCCCCCCCCCCCCCCCCCCCCCCCCCCCCCCCCCCCCCCCCCCCCCCCCCCCCCCCCCCCCCCCCCCCCCCCCCCCCCCCCCCCCCCCCCCCCCCCCCCCCCCCCCCCCCCCCCCCCCCCCCCCCCCCCCCCCCCCCCCCCCCCCCCCCCCCCCCCCCCCCCCCCCCCCCCCCCCCCCCCCCCCCCCCCCCCCCCCCCCCCCCCCCCCCCCCCCCCCCCCCCCCCCCCCCCCCCCCCCCCCCCCCCCCCCCCCCCCCCCCCCCCCCCCCCCCCCCCCCCCCCCCCCCCCCCCCCCCCCCCCCCCCCCCCCCCCCCCCCCCCCCCCCCCCCCCCCCCCCCCCCCCCCCCCCCCCCCCCCCCCCCCCCCCCCCCCCCCCCCCCCCCCCCCCCCCCCCCCCCCCCCCCCCCCCCCCCCCCCCCCCCCCCCCCCCCCCCCCCCCCCCCCCCCCCCCCCCCCCCCCCCCCCCCCCCCCCCCCCCCCCCCCCCCCCCCCCCCCCCCCCCCCCCCCCCCCCCCCCCCCCCCCCCCCCCCCCCCCCCCCCCCCCCCCCCCCCCCCCCCCCCCCCCCCCCCCCCCCCCCCCCCCCCCCCCCCCCCCCCCCCCCCCCCCCCCCCCCCCCCCCCCCCCCCCCCCCCCCCCCCCCCCCCCCCCCCCCCCCCCCCCCCCCCCCCCCCCCCCCCCCCCCCCCCCCCCCCCCCCCCCCCCCCCCCCCCCCCCCCCCCCCCCCCCCCCCCCCCCCCCCCCCCCCCCCCCCCCCCCCCCCCCCCCCCCCCCCCCCCCCCCCCCCCCCCCCCCCCCCCCCCCCCCCCCCCCCCCCCCCCCCCCCCCCCCCCCCCCCCCCCCCCCCCCCCCCCCCCCCCCCCCCCCCCCCCCCCCCCCCCCCCCCCCCCCCCCCCCCCCCCCCCCCCCCCCCCCCCCCCCCCCCCCCCCCCCCCCCCCCCCCCCCCCCCCCCCCCCCCCCCCCCCCCCCCCCCCCCCCCCCCCCCCCCCCCCCCCCCCCCCCCCCCCCCCCCCCCCCCCCCCCCCCCCCCCCCCCCCCCCCCCCCCCCCCCCCCCCCCCCCCCCCCCCCCCCCCCCCCCCCCCCCCCCCCCCCCCCCCCCCCCCCCCCCCCCCCCCCCCCCCCCCCCCCCCCCCCCCCCCCCCCCCCCCCCCCCCCCCCCCCCCCCCCCCCCCCCCCCCCCCCCCCCCCCCCCCCCCCCCCCCCCCCCCCCCCCCCCCCCCCCCCCCCCCCCCCCCCCCCCCCCCCCCCCCCCCCCCCCCCCCCCCCCCCCCCCCCCCCCCCCCCCCCCCCCCCCCCCCCCCCCCCCCCCCCCCCCCCCCCCCCCCCCCCCCCCCCCCCCCCCCCCCCCCCCCCCCCCCCCCCCCCCCCCCCCCCCCCCCCCCCCCCCCCCCCCCCCCCCCCCCCCCCCCCCCCCCCCCCCCCCCCCCCCCCCCCCCCCCCCCCCCCCCCCCCCCCCCCCCCCCCCCCCCCCCCCCCCCCCCCCCCCCCCCCCCCCCCCCCCCCCCCCCCCCCCCCCCCCCCCCCCCCCCCCCCCCCCCCCCCCCCCCCCCCCCCCCCCCCCCCCCCCCCCCCCCCCCCCCCCCCCCCCCCCCCCCCCCCCCCCCCCCCCCCCCCCCCCCCCCCCCCCCCCCCCCCCCCCCCCCCCCCCCCCCCCCCCCCCCCCCCCCCCCCCCCCCCCCCCCCCCCCCCCCCCCCCCCCCCCCCCCCCCCCCCCCCCCCCCCCCCCCCCCCCCCCCCCCCCCCCCCCCCCCCCCCCCCCCCCCCCCCCCCCCCCCCCCCCCCCCCCCCCCCCCCCCCCCCCCCCCCCCCCCCCCCCCCCCCCCCCCCCCCCCCCCCCCCCCCCCCCCCCCCCCCCCCCCCCCCCCCCCCCCCCCCCCCCCCCCCCCCCCCCCCCCCCCCCCCCCCCCCCCCCCCCCCCCCCCCCCCCCCCCCCCCCCCCCCCCCCCCCCCCCCCCCCCCCCCCCCCCCCCCCCCCCCCCCCCCCCCCCCCCCCCCCCCCCCCCCCCCCCCCCCCCCCCCCCCCCCCCCCCCCCCCCCCCCCCCCCCCCCCCCCCCCCCCCCCCCCCCCCCCCCCCCCCCCCCCCCCCCCCCCCCCCCCCCCCCCCCCCCCCCCCCCCCCCCCCCCCCCCCCCCCCCCCCCCCCCCCCCCCCCCCCCCCCCCCCCCCCCCCCCCCCCCCCCCCCCCCCCCCCCCCCCCCCCCCCCCCCCCCCCCCCCCCCCCCCCCCCCCCCCCCCCCCCCCCCCCCCCCCCCCCCCCCCCCCCCCCCCCCCCCCCCCCCCCCCCCCCCCCCCCCCCCCCCCCCCCCCCCCCCCCCCCCCCCCCCCCCCCCCCCCCCCCCCCCCCCCCCCCCCCCCCCCCCCCCCCCCCCCCCCCCCCCCCCCCCCCCCCCCCCCCCCCCCCCCCCCCCCCCCCCCCCCCCCCCCCCCCCCCCCCCCCCCCCCCCCCCCCCCCCCCCCCCCCCCCCCCCCCCCCCCCCCCCCCCCCCCCCCCCCCCCCCCCCCCCCCCCCCCCCCCCCCCCCCCCCCCCCCCCCCCCCCCCCCCCCCCCCCCCCCCCCCCCCCCCCCCCCCCCCCCCCCCCCCCCCCCCCCCCCCCCCCCCCCCCCCCCCCCCCCCCCCCCCCCCCCCCCCCCCCCCCCCCCCCCCCCCCCCCCCCCCCCCCCCCCCCCCCCCCCCCCCCCCCCCCCCCCCCCCCCCCCCCCCCCCCCCCCCCCCCCCCCCCCCCCCCCCCCCCCCCCCCCCCCCCCCCCCCCCCCCCCCCCCCCCCCCCCCCCCCCCCCCCCCCCCCCCCCCCCCCCCCCCCCCCCCCCCCCCCCCCCCCCCCCCCCCCCCCCCCCCCCCCCCCCCCCCCCCCCCCCCCCCCCCCCCCCCCCCCCCCCCCCCCCCCCCCCCCCCCCCCCCCCCCCCCCCCCCCCCCCCCCCCCCCCCCCCCCCCCCCCCCCCCCCCCCCCCCCCCCCCCCCCCCCCCCCCCCCCCCCCCCCCCCCCCCCCCCCCCCCCCCCCCCCCCCCCCCCCCCCCCCCCCCCCCCCCCCCCCCCCCCCCCCCCCCCCCCCCCCCCCCCCCCCCCCCCCCCCCCCCCCCCCCCCCCCCCCCCCCCCCCCCCCCCCCCCCCCCCCCCCCCCCCCCCCCCCCCCCCCCCCCCCCCCCCCCCCCCCCCCCCCCCCCCCCCCCCCCCCCCCCCCCCCCCCCCCCCCCCCCCCCCCCCCCCCCCCCCCCCCCCCCCCCCCCCCCCCCCCCCCCCCCCCCCCCCCCCCCCCCCCCCCCCCCCCCCCCCCCCCCCCCCCCCCCCCCCCCCCCCCCCCCCCCCCCCCCCCCCCCCCCCCCCCCCCCCCCCCCCCCCCCCCCCCCCCCCCCCCCCCCCCCCCCCCCCCCCCCCCCCCCCCCCCCCCCCCCCCCCCCCCCCCCCCCCCCCCCCCCCCCCCCCCCCCCCCCCCCCCCCCCCCCCCCCCCCCCCCCCCCCCCCCCCCCCCCCCCCCCCCCCCCCCCCCCCCCCCCCCCCCCCCCCCCCCCCCCCCCCCCCCCCCCCCCCCCCCCCCCCCCCCCCCCCCCCCCCCCCCCCCCCCCCCCCCCCCCCCCCCCCCCCCCCCCCCCCCCCCCCCCCCCCCCCCCCCCCCCCCCCCCCCCCCCCCCCCCCCCCCCCCCCCCCCCCCCCCCCCCCCCCCCCCCCCCCCCCCCCCCCCCCCCCCCCCCCCCCCCCCCCCCCCCCCCCCCCCCCCCCCCCCCCCCCCCCCCCCCCCCCCCCCCCCCCCCCCCCCCCCCCCCCCCCCCCCCCCCCCCCCCCCCCCCCCCCCCCCCCCCCCCCCCCCCCCCCCCCCCCCCCCCCCCCCCCCCCCCCCCCCCCCCCCCCCCCCCCCCCCCCCCCCCCCCCCCCCCCCCCCCCCCCCCCCCCCCCCCCCCCCCCCCCCCCCCCCCCCCCCCCCCCCCCCCCCCCCCCCCCCCCCCCCCCCCCCCCCCCCCCCCCCCCCCCCCCCCCCCCCCCCCCCCCCCCCCCCCCCCCCCCCCCCCCCCCCCCCCCCCCCCCCCCCCCCCCCCCCCCCCCCCCCCCCCCCCCCCCCCCCCCCCCCCCCCCCCCCCCCCCCCCCCCCCCCCCCCCCCCCCCCCCCCCCCCCCCCCCCCCCCCCCCCCCCCCCCCCCCCCCCCCCCCCCCCCCCCCCCCCCCCCCCCCCCCCCCCCCCCCCCCCCCCCCCCCCCCCCCCCCCCCCCCCCCCCCCCCCCCCCCCCCCCCCCCCCCCCCCCCCCCCCCCCCCCCCCCCCCCCCCCCCCCCCCCCCCCCCCCCCCCCCCCCCCCCCCCCCCCCCCCCCCCCCCCCCCCCCCCCCCCCCCCCCCCCCCCCCCCCCCCCCCCCCCCCCCCCCCCCCCCCCCCCCCCCCCCCCCCCCCCCCCCCCCCCCCCCCCCCCCCCCCCCCCCCCCCCCCCCCCCCCCCCCCCCCCCCCCCCCCCCCCCCCCCCCCCCCCCCCCCCCCCCCCCCCCCCCCCCCCCCCCCCCCCCCCCCCCCCCCCCCCCCCCCCCCCCCCCCCCCCCCCCCCCCCCCCCCCCCCCCCCCCCCCCCCCCCCCCCCCCCCCCCCCCCCCCCCCCCCCCCCCCCCCCCCCCCCCCCCCCCCCCCCCCCCCCCCCCCCCCCCCCCCCCCCCCCCCCCCCCCCCCCCCCCCCCCCCCCCCCCCCCCCCCCCCCCCCCCCCCCCCCCCCCCCCCCCCCCCCCCCCCCCCCCCCCCCCCCCCCCCCCCCCCCCCCCCCCCCCCCCCCCCCCCCCCCCCCCCCCCCCCCCCCCCCCCCCCCCCCCCCCCCCCCCCCCCCCCCCCCCCCCCCCCCCCCCCCCCCCCCCCCCCCCCCCCCCCCCCCCCCCCCCCCCCCCCCCCCCCCCCCCCCCCCCCCCCCCCCCCCCCCCCCCCCCCCCCCCCCCCCCCCCCCCCCCCCCCCCCCCCCCCCCCCCCCCCCCCCCCCCCCCCCCCCCCCCCCCCCCCCCCCCCCCCCCCCCCCCCCCCCCCCCCCCCCCCCCCCCCCCCCCCCCCCCCCCCCCCCCCCCCCCCCCCCCCCCCCCCCCCCCCCCCCCCCCCCCCCCCCCCCCCCCCCCCCCCCCCCCCCCCCCCCCCCCCCCCCCCCCCCCCCCCCCCCCCCCCCCCCCCCCCCCCCCCCCCCCCCCCCCCCCCCCCCCCCCCCCCCCCCCCCCCCCCCCCCCCCCCCCCCCCCCCCCCCCCCCCCCCCCCCCCCCCCCCCCCCCCCCCCCCCCCCCCCCCCCCCCCCCCCCCCCCCCCCCCCCCCCCCCCCCCCCCCCCCCCCCCCCCCCCCCCCCCCCCCCCCCCCCCCCCCCCCCCCCCCCCCCCCCCCCCCCCCCCCCCCCCCCCCCCCCCCCCCCCCCCCCCCCCCCCCCCCCCCCCCCCCCCCCCCCCCCCCCCCCCCCCCCCCCCCCCCCCCCCCCCCCCCCCCCCCCCCCCCCCCCCCCCCCCCCCCCCCCCCCCCCCCCCCCCCCCCCCCCCCCCCCCCCCCCCCCCCCCCCCCCCCCCCCCCCCCCCCCCCCCCCCCCCCCCCCCCCCCCCCCCCCCCCCCCCCCCCCCCCCCCCCCCCCCCCCCCCCCCCCCCCCCCCCCCCCCCCCCCCCCCCCCCCCCCCCCCCCCCCCCCCCCCCCCCCCCCCCCCCCCCCCCCCCCCCCCCCCCCCCCCCCCCCCCCCCCCCCCCCCCCCCCCCCCCCCCCCCCCCCCCCCCCCCCCCCCCCCCCCCCCCCCCCCCCCCCCCCCCCCCCCCCCCCCCCCCCCCCCCCCCCCCCCCCCCCCCCCCCCCCCCCCCCCCCCCCCCCCCCCCCCCCCCCCCCCCCCCCCCCCCCCCCCCCCCCCCCCCCCCCCCCCCCCCCCCCCCCCCCCCCCCCCCCCCCCCCCCCCCCCCCCCCCCCCCCCCCCCCCCCCCCCCCCCCCCCCCCCCCCCCCCCCCCCCCCCCCCCCCCCCCCCCCCCCCCCCCCCCCCCCCCCCCCCCCCCCCCCCCCCCCCCCCCCCCCCCCCCCCCCCCCCCCCCCCCCCCCCCCCCCCCCCCCCCCCCCCCCCCCCCCCCCCCCCCCCCCCCCCCCCCCCCCCCCCCCCCCCCCCCCCCCCCCCCCCCCCCCCCCCCCCCCCCCCCCCCCCCCCCCCCCCCCCCCCCCCCCCCCCCCCCCCCCCCCCCCCCCCCCCCCCCCCCCCCCCCCCCCCCCCCCCCCCCCCCCCCCCCCCCCCCCCCCCCCCCCCCCCCCCCCCCCCCCCCCCCCCCCCCCCCCCCCCCCCCCCCCCCCCCCCCCCCCCCCCCCCCCCCCCCCCCCCCCCCCCCCCCCCCCCCCCCCCCCCCCCCCCCCCCCCCCCCCCCCCCCCCCCCCCCCCCCCCCCCCCCCCCCCCCCCCCCCCCCCCCCCCCCCCCCCCCCCCCCCCCCCCCCCCCCCCCCCCCCCCCCCCCCCCCCCCCCCCCCCCCCCCCCCCCCCCCCCCCCCCCCCCCCCCCCCCCCCCCCCCCCCCCCCCCCCCCCCCCCCCCCCCCCCCCCCCCCCCCCCCCCCCCCCCCCCCCCCCCCCCCCCCCCCCCCCCCCCCCCCCCCCCCCCCCCCCCCCCCCCCCCCCCCCCCCCCCCCCCCCCCCCCCCCCCCCCCCCCCCCCCCCCCCCCCCCCCCCCCCCCCCCCCCCCCCCCCCCCCCCCCCCCCCCCCCCCCCCCCCCCCCCCCCCCCCCCCCCCCCCCCCCCCCCCCCCCCCCCCCCCCCCCCCCCCCCCCCCCCCCCCCCCCCCCCCCCCCCCCCCCCCCCCCCCCCCCCCCCCCCCCCCCCCCCCCCCCCCCCCCCCCCCCCCCCCCCCCCCCCCCCCCCCCCCCCCCCCCCCCCCCCCCCCCCCCCCCCCCCCCCCCCCCCCCCCCCCCCCCCCCCCCCCCCCCCCCCCCCCCCCCCCCCCCCCCCCCCCCCCCCCCCCCCCCCCCCCCCCCCCCCCCCCCCCCCCCCCCCCCCCCCCCCCCCCCCCCCCCCCCCCCCCCCCCCCCCCCCCCCCCCCCCCCCCCCCCCCCCCCCCCCCCCCCCCCCCCCCCCCCCCCCCCCCCCCCCCCCCCCCCCCCCCCCCCCCCCCCCCCCCCCCCCCCCCCCCCCCCCCCCCCCCCCCCCCCCCCCCCCCCCCCCCCCCCCCCCCCCCCCCCCCCCCCCCCCCCCCCCCCCCCCCCCCCCCCCCCCCCCCCCCCCCCCCCCCCCCCCCCCCCCCCCCCCCCCCCCCCCCCCCCCCCCCCCCCCCCCCCCCCCCCCCCCCCCCCCCCCCCCCCCCCCCCCCCCCCCCCCCCCCCCCCCCCCCCCCCCCCCCCCCCCCCCCCCCCCCCCCCCCCCCCCCCCCCCCCCCCCCCCCCCCCCCCCCCCCCCCCCCCCCCCCCCCCCCCCCCCCCCCCCCCCCCCCCCCCCCCCCCCCCCCCCCCCCCCCCCCCCCCCCCCCCCCCCCCCCCCCCCCCCCCCCCCCCCCCCCCCCCCCCCCCCCCCCCCCCCCCCCCCCCCCCCCCCCCCCCCCCCCCCCCCCCCCCCCCCCCCCCCCCCCCCCCCCCCCCCCCCCCCCCCCCCCCCCCCCCCCCCCCCCCCCCCCCCCCCCCCCCCCCCCCCCCCCCCCCCCCCCCCCCCCCCCCCCCCCCCCCCCCCCCCCCCCCCCCCCCCCCCCCCCCCCCCCCCCCCCCCCCCCCCCCCCCCCCCCCCCCCCCCCCCCCCCCCCCCCCCCCCCCCCCCCCCCCCCCCCCCCCCCCCCCCCCCCCCCCCCCCCCCCCCCCCCCCCCCCCCCCCCCCCCCCCCCCCCCCCCCCCCCCCCCCCCCCCCCCCCCCCCCCCCCCCCCCCCCCCCCCCCCCCCCCCCCCCCCCCCCCCCCCCCCCCCCCCCCCCCCCCCCCCCCCCCCCCCCCCCCCCCCCCCCCCCCCCCCCCCCCCCCCCCCCCCCCCCCCCCCCCCCCCCCCCCCCCCCCCCCCCCCCCCCCCCCCCCCCCCCCCCCCCCCCCCCCCCCCCCCCCCCCCCCCCCCCCCCCCCCCCCCCCCCCCCCCCCCCCCCCCCCCCCCCCCCCCCCCCCCCCCCCCCCCCCCCCCCCCCCCCCCCCCCCCCCCCCCCCCCCCCCCCCCCCCCCCCCCCCCCCCCCCCCCCCCCCCCCCCCCCCCCCCCCCCCCCCCCCCCCCCCCCCCCCCCCCCCCCCCCCCCCCCCCCCCCCCCCCCCCCCCCCCCCCCCCCCCCCCCCCCCCCCCCCCCCCCCCCCCCCCCCCCCCCCCCCCCCCCCCCCCCCCCCCCCCCCCCCCCCCCCCCCCCCCCCCCCCCCCCCCCCCCCCCCCCCCCCCCCCCCCCCCCCCCCCCCCCCCCCCCCCCCCCCCCCCCCCCCCCCCCCCCCCCCCCCCCCCCCCCCCCCCCCCCCCCCCCCCCCCCCCCCCCCCCCCCCCCCCCCCCCCCCCCCCCCCCCCCCCCCCCCCCCCCCCCCCCCCCCCCCCCCCCCCCCCCCCCCCCCCCCCCCCCCCCCCCCCCCCCCCCCCCCCCCCCCCCCCCCCCCCCCCCCCCCCCCCCCCCCCCCCCCCCCCCCCCCCCCCCCCCCCCCCCCCCCCCCCCCCCCCCCCCCCCCCCCCCCCCCCCCCCCCCCCCCCCCCCCCCCCCCCCCCCCCCCCCCCCCCCCCCCCCCCCCCCCCCCCCCCCCCCCCCCCCCCCCCCCCCCCCCCCCCCCCCCCCCCCCCCCCCCCCCCCCCCCCCCCCCCCCCCCCCCCCCCCCCCCCCCCCCCCCCCCCCCCCCCCCCCCCCCCCCCCCCCCCCCCCCCCCCCCCCCCCCCCCCCCCCCCCCCCCCCCCCCCCCCCCCCCCCCCCCCCCCCCCCCCCCCCCCCCCCCCCCCCCCCCCCCCCCCCCCCCCCCCCCCCCCCCCCCCCCCCCCCCCCCCCCCCCCCCCCCCCCCCCCCCCCCCCCCCCCCCCCCCCCCCCCCCCCCCCCCCCCCCCCCCCCCCCCCCCCCCCCCCCCCCCCCCCCCCCCCCCCCCCCCCCCCCCCCCCCCCCCCCCCCCCCCCCCCCCCCCCCCCCCCCCCCCCCCCCCCCCCCCCCCCCCCCCCCCCCCCCCCCCCCCCCCCCCCCCCCCCCCCCCCCCCCCCCCCCCCCCCCCCCCCCCCCCCCCCCCCCCCCCCCCCCCCCCCCCCCCCCCCCCCCCCCCCCCCCCCCCCCCCCCCCCCCCCCCCCCCCCCCCCCCCCCCCCCCCCCCCCCCCCCCCCCCCCCCCCCCCCCCCCCCCCCCCCCCCCCCCCCCCCCCCCCCCCCCCCCCCCCCCCCCCCCCCCCCCCCCCCCCCCCCCCCCCCCCCCCCCCCCCCCCCCCCCCCCCCCCCCCCCCCCCCCCCCCCCCCCCCCCCCCCCCCCCCCCCCCCCCCCCCCCCCCCCCCCCCCCCCCCCCCCCCCCCCCCCCCCCCCCCCCCCCCCCCCCCCCCCCCCCCCCCCCCCCCCCCCCCCCCCCCCCCCCCCCCCCCCCCCCCCCCCCCCCCCCCCCCCCCCCCCCCCCCCCCCCCCCCCCCCCCCCCCCCCCCCCCCCCCCCCCCCCCCCCCCCCCCCCCCCCCCCCCCCCCCCCCCCCCCCCCCCCCCCCCCCCCCCCCCCCCCCCCCCCCCCCCCCCCCCCCCCCCCCCCCCCCCCCCCCCCCCCCCCCCCCCCCCCCCCCCCCCCCCCCCCCCCCCCCCCCCCCCCCCCCCCCCCCCCCCCCCCCCCCCCCCCCCCCCCCCCCCCCCCCCCCCCCCCCCCCCCCCCCCCCCCCCCCCCCCCCCCCCCCCCCCCCCCCCCCCCCCCCCCCCCCCCCCCCCCCCCCCCCCCCCCCCCCCCCCCCCCCCCCCCCCCCCCCCCCCCCCCCCCCCCCCCCCCCCCCCCCCCCCCCCCCCCCCCCCCCCCCCCCCCCCCCCCCCCCCCCCCCCCCCCCCCCCCCCCCCCCCCCCCCCCCCCCCCCCCCCCCCCCCCCCCCCCCCCCCCCCCCCCCCCCCCCCCCCCCCCCCCCCCCCCCCCCCCCCCCCCCCCCCCCCCCCCCCCCCCCCCCCCCCCCCCCCCCCCCCCCCCCCCCCCCCCCCCCCCCCCCCCCCCCCCCCCCCCCCCCCCCCCCCCCCCCCCCCCCCCCCCCCCCCCCCCCCCCCCCCCCCCCCCCACCCCCCCCCCCCCCCGCCCCCCCCCCCCCCCCCCCCCCCCCCCCCCCCCCCCCCCCCCCCCCCCCCCCCCCCCCCCCCCCCCCCCCCCCCCCCCCCCCCCCCCCCCCCCCCCCGCCCCCCCCCCCCCCCCCCCCCCCCCCCCCCCCCCCCCCCCCCCCCCCCCCCCCCCCCCCCCCCCCCCCCCCCCCCCCCCCCCCCACCCCCCCCCCCCCCCCCCCCCCCCCCCCCCCCCCCCCCCCCCTCCCCCCCAATACAACAAACACACCA